>QEWY01001738.1:1031798-1182647 GCA_006503575.1 Baylisascaris schroederi
GGGGGGGGGGGGGGATAGGTAGGGGGAGGAGTTTCATTAGAAAATACAAAGTTGCATTCGAAAAGCTTGATGCAGATGTAGCTGAACGCAGTTTTCCCGAGTGAGTGAGCAATCTATAAAACAATCGCTAAATTTGCCCTCACTTTCGTTCCAACTTCGTAACGCTTAGCGTTAATGAAGGGAGACGCCTAATACCAAACGTATTGTGGAATGGGGGTGAAGCAAATTTTTTGTAACGGTAATGACCCAAAGTGATGTTCTAGGGCATTGAACCACGGTGGCCGTTTATGGCTTTTCGTAAACCAGATGCTGTTGATATTTTCTCCAGTTAACGGATTTAAAGCTGTCCGCTGGCAATACGTTTTTAAGAACACCTAGAGACGAACCATTTTCAGGGTTTTTCGATAAAGCAAAGCAGAAAATCATGCAGATCGACACGCCTTTTTCGAATTTCGATCTGCCAGCTCTAGCTTCGAGCTCTTCATCTACGGCACCCGAGGCACGATCAACTGAAGGCGAGGTTTCTAGAAGGAAAAGTCCACGGAGGTTTTTTGACGAATTGCAAGGAATGGGTAATTTTATCAAGCTGTTTCCTTTCTCAAATTGTTTTCCTCTCGTATTTTAGCAGTCCACCTATTTGTGCAGGTTTGGAATAAGCGCTTTTAAAGGCTTTCGAAATTTTGGGAACTTTGCTACGAAATTTTGCACTATTCAGAATCAAAGGCAGACTCGGTTAGTTCCCAAACGCAACCTTCAATGAAATTTGTAGAACATTTACATATGAAGTAGAATTCACCTTTGTCGCAGTGTGATCTGAAAATGCGTGAGTTACATTCAGACCCCTCCGTGCCTCCCCCCCTCCTCCCCAACCACCCGAATTAAGCCCATCAGATTTTCCTGGGTGTTTTTCTTTCATGAATTGATGGGGGGAAGCTGTTATTCGGGATGTGCGAAGAAGAGAGGTTTATTTCTCAACATGCGCGAGGATGGGACAAGAATTACATGTATGTCGAGAGGAGGGCTCTTTACAGGTGATTGGAGAAGGGATTGCTGTGTGGAAGTTTTTTAGGCATAAGCGCAGGAAGATTGTTTCGCAAGAGGGTTTGGGATCGTAGTTGATTTCGGATCACTTTAGTATAAAAAGCCTTTAAATTCTACGTTTGGCAAATGCCATGCGCTTGGATATACAGTCATGCAGATTTGGTATTTAATCGTCACTCACTAACTACTGGAAATTGCAGCTGAGTTGTTGGATTGCAAGAACTGTTTAGTCACAACTCAAGTTATAGTACTGCACTTGTGATAAGCCCTTTAAGAGGTAATATAGGATCTTAATGACAGCCAAGGAAAGTTTTATTACTAGTTGTGGGTCATATCATCTCCGTTTTCTTTGCAAGTAAAATCGTTGGCTTGTTGAAAATAAATCATTTTGTCGATGAACGATGGGTTCCTTTTTATGGAATGCTTTGAAATGAACGATTTATTCCGTAAATGTGCAATCCAACTCAGGTACTAGGCGACAAAAAAGCATGTAGACTTATGCGGGTGATGAACAAAGTTCGGTAGAAAGTGATGTTAAAAGTGATGCATAGTTTGAACAGTAGGCTCATCAATTCGGCAAGTAATCTTACGAAGCCTCATAATTAATGAATTTTCAGTTTGCAATATTCTATTTCGTCACTTCATGCTTTTTGATTCGTGATCAAAAGTTCACATGCCCCTTTTCCAAAACTTCACTGTTCCTACGTATTCGTCTGCGTCCTTTTTCTCCTTGACGTCTGAGGTGGCGTGTTATTCTCGTTCCATAGACCATCATACGTCACGTTCGGAATTCGGGATTTTGGACTTAAACTTGCTGATGTGCAGTATACTGCAACACATACCTAGCTTTTCTTTATTTTCTTCCTCTTTTTTTGCTCTAGCTTTTGAAGACTTTTTTCTTGCAGGTAGCTCACGCAGTCATACGGATTACTTTCTGAAATGTCGTGCACCATGTATAAACGAGGCTGCAATGCAAACAAACAATCTTATTATTCGACTCGATAAACTAATCAATCAATGTCCTGCAGACGTGAGTAAACGCAAAGGTTATTTCCGTTGTTTATTAGCTTTACGATTTTGAAGCACTTACCTAATGCCAACTAAAGCATATTTTTGGAGTGTTTTGCCGCTAGAGAATACTTATCTCTTCAAGGTGAAAGGTGGGAGTAGGTGATATTGTGATTGCTTCATTCATTTGTTTTTCCTTTGAATAGTATTATGTCTTGAAGTTTGTCGTCTGATTGACGTGACGTCTGCATTTATGATTTCAACTCCAAAGTGGCATACTTTACAAAAACACAAAGCCTTTTACATTTAAAATTGAGATTTGTTCCACTCTCTGAAAGACAATATCGACTGTTCATTGAGCGTCCACTAAGAAGCACTCGTTTTACCAATGTGTAAATTGCAGCGTTCGAAAGGGAAACGGTGCCTTGGGTGGCAGACGTTGATATGAACACATGTCGTGTGTGCAATGCTAAATTCACACTAACACGTCGACGGCACCATTGTCGACTTTGTGGCAAAATAATGTGCCATTCGTGTTCACAATTCCTTCCATTCATTACTGCACGTAAGTTTCATTCCTTAGCTGCCCTTCATTTTCTTCCTTCACAAATTACCCTTGAAAGTTTTTACTTAGCCGCAAATTCGAATCCCATCTAGGTGATGGAAGTCTAGGTGCAGATATAAGTTCAGTTTATGTTAACACTTTCTGTGCTCGTGCGCCTGATTTATGCTTTTCTTAGAAGGAGCTCTTTTCTTTCTTGTCTCTTATTTTTTTTTTGGCGGAACAGCGATTTCAGAGGAGGTTGTCTGATGTTTCGTTGCTCCGAATAATATTCGCATTAAATTTCCTTTACTTCGGTTATTGAGCTATTGATTCTTAGAAATTTCGTTTTGCATTATTTTGAATATGCAATATGGAGAGTAATATATGTATGCATACATCATAGGCGTGTTTATGACACTCAAGAAATAGGACTGAAAGAGGGATTCTCAAAGCAGGGTCTAACAACGATTTGTAATGTTACTCGTACTGCTCAGGCTCACTTATCGAAAGACCTTTGCATTCAGTTGGGCTGACTCACAGAGCCTAATTAAGCTCAGCTCGCTAGCTTACAAATTGTTAGTGTGGAAGTACTCTACATCGAACTGGCTTCGTGAGCAGAAATATTGGCAGATGAGTTCGCATTGGTATTAGCAGAGTGGAACGATTGCGCAGTTCATTGATGCAATGGCAAAAGGTGCGTGAGATGAGTCATCAAGTCAGCGACTGCTGGGCGTTGTTGATTGGGAAATTGTTCGGAAGTCCATGAGAGAATGACTTGCTGTTCTTCAAGGCAGATTGACAAACCCGGCGTTTGCGGCACAGATGTTGGAAGAGATGTGGCGTGTTGAAGCGAAAGAATCAGCAGAAATAGGCCTTGCCGTCGACTCTTCTCCTTCGAAGCCGCCGTGGGTAACTGATGCGATTAGACATGCGGTATCTTCCGATTCATTGCAATCGATGCGGAAGAAAAGCGAGAAGATATTGTCCTCAACATTGGCACTTATGAAAGGCGATGGCACTGAAGTCAGTTTAGCGTCGTTGCTGCAGCAGGTTATCAGCTACTCTCTCCTGCTGCAATGCTTTCTTCTTTTTACTTACTGTTCTATCATATTCGCTTTGGAGTGCTGCGTTGCCTCATTCACTCTTGGGAACAATCAAAAATGCCAAAGGCGGAAGAATTATCCGCATGCTTTGGCGTGCAGACTTTCATTCTCCAGACATAACTGACGTATAATCTGTTGCTTTTAACTAAACAGTGTGCTTCCGTTTATTTTCGCATATTTTCCTTCGATTATGAAAATTAAAGATTTTTTGTATAATAAATGACTTAGGGGAATCCTCGTAGAGGTTGCGCCAGCATTTAGTTCAAATCTGAATGCATTTTGATGGTTAATAAATTGTTTATTGTCTAGTGAAAAGAGGTTTGATGGTTACGGGAAGTTTGTTTATAGCCTACAAGTTTGTGTGGTTTAGCATCATATTAACAACCAACCTTTGCTGGCTTATGGAAAGGAATTTAGTGTAGGATGAGAACGAGCATTTACGGATATGTGCAGTGTGTAAAATTCTGCTGGATATTCGAGACGAAAAAATGGAACAGATGAGCGCTGCTCCAATGGTCGTTGTGCTTTATGAGAGGTTATGCACGCTTATGCGAGAGGCCGAGAAGCTTACCACGTCGTATGCGCGTATGCATGATTCGCTGAGGTGAGCGTATAGAAGCCATTTTTCATTTAGCATATGTATAGGTGCAGTGAGGCGTTATAAGTTGAACCACTTCTTATGAGGGGAGGTTCTGTTTCAACAGCCCTTCCTCATACTGTTTGAACAGTGAGTTTTCTTGGTCATACTGCCTATTGCGCTTTATTATGATTTATTTTATTGCTGACTCGTTTTCGGCTTGTAGAAATGGTTGAAGCCATGTTCGTTTTTCTTGATGCTTCCTTTCATTACGGCATCAGTTGGATTTTTTGTCTCCACATATAATTTCTAGCTCCATTTGCAGAGAGAATGAAGTTAGAGTAAAACTTATTTGCACAGATGAAATAACAACGTCAAGAACCGGTTGTTTTTTGTGAAGGTAGCGAGGTTTTTCAGTCTGATTCGCTTGCGACTGCCCAAAAAGAATGGTGGAAAGAGGATGTTGTAGTTCCAGGAAGGGCTTTGATTGAAGAGTAGTTCATCGCTGTTCTTTCTGCGAAAGAATGAGCTCGTTCTTTTAGAGACCTATATTCGAAGTTCGTCAACAGTTCACTAACAGTGAGTTGTTTGATTTTATTTAGCACCAATAAATGAATTTGTTAAAGAGAACAGTTTAAGCTGATGTGAGATCACTTTCATTTTCAGTGGCATCTTATGGAAATTGCTCAATGATTTATTGCAGCAAAGGCGAATCGATGTACACTCTCGAGTCGGCGACACAACTGCGCAATAAACTTGTGAATCTTCATCGTGAAATCGACTCTCTCAGGTATGCGCTAATCAGGTGGAGCTTTTTTTTCGCTATAGTTTATGTCTAGAATGTCATGTATCTCATTGTGTCTTATCAGCAAATTTTGTAAGGCTGTTTATTTTGCCCTAATATTGGGTCTGTCAAAACGTTCTTGTGTTCTTCGTAAGATCGTACGATAATTTGTTTGTTGGTATAAAGGGAATTTTTCGTGGAATCTTTCAGCGCCAAAATTGAGGGGCTGGGTTTGAGTGAAGAATCAGCACAGAAGGCATCGCCACGTGAACGAGTCCTCCAGAAAAACATACGCCAGCTTGCTGTACGAACGTTGCAGGTTATTTATTCTATTCCATCTCTGTCTTAGCTCTATCACTGTCACAAATTCACGTAACATTGAAAAAAAAGAGATCATGATCGGAGGGCTCCTCCATCATGTGTTCCATTGCAGGAAATAGTTTTTGAGTGGGTATAAGTTCGCATTAATTCGAGAGGGTGTGCAGTCATAAAAGGCCTATATGCCGCCTAATCTTGGTTCCTTGTGTGTTCTTTCGTCCATCTGGTCCATAGATATCTGCTTAGAAAGTTGTGAGTACATGAAAGTTTGTTTTTGTAGCGGTAGTAGTAACTAATGATCTGGTTTACATTTAACTGAGGTACTTAAGGAAATGATGCTTCAACTAAGCGCTCTCCCAAAAGAAGAGGAATACAAGCAGCTGCAGGAGAGACGGCGAGCTGAAATCACTCGTCAAACTGAGCTCGAGAGGGAACGAAACGCCTTCACCATTGAGGTATAACTATGAAAACAAACCAAAATATTAAGCCGAAATTTTAATCTGTTGAGTGTCGAAGTGGCAAGGGAAGATGTTGTTTGCAGGGAATATATCATCGGTTTTTTTGTTTAGGAAGGAAATCGGGATTTAAGAAGCTCGTAGCCGGGCACACAATATGAAGTGCTCATCTGAATGAGCAAGGGAGGAAGGAGGGAGAACTGTCTAATGGCCGTACATAATGTATTGAGCCGATGAAAGTTCCGAAAGAAACACCACTGAAAGTCAATTTCCCTCAGGTGCTTGTGAAAGTGCTGCAAGCCTTATTGCGTCAGTGGGCCCGCAAGTGGGTGGCGGATAATCATCGAAAAATGAAACGACCAAATGTTTGTTAGTTCTGTGGTATAGTTGAATTTTTCGATGAATCTTCGTTGATTCGTTGTATCATGAGGCGAAAAGATTATAAAAAGGGAATTTTACTCGACTCATCTCAAACAGCTTTGTGTCAAGTAGCCCAGCCGTTGAACGTTTAGAGTATCGTAAGCCGTGGTGAATGCAGTTGCACTTTATTTTATTTCATTATTTTTTATTTCATCGATTGAGGTTTAAATTAAAAAGGGTATTTATGGCAACCGTTTTCATCAGTTCCTCTATGAATATCGATATTTGCAGTCATCTGCGTCAAACACTTCTCTGAAGGATTTCGTACGCGGTGTTTCGGTGGAAGAGAACCTTACAGGAATAGGTCTGAAAGGGTCTGCTTCATTTGCGGGTGTAGAGTCAGCGTCAGTGTTTGGTGATGATGGCTGGACGCCTTCCAGTCATTCGGCCTATCGGTTTAATCCGTTCGTCGATGATGAGCAGGAGATCGATCCTCTTCAACAACAGATATTTATTATAAAAGGGTTTGTCACAATTTAAAAATCATTTTTCAGCGTTTAGAGGAGAAAGTGGCGTGCTTTCAGCTGTTGAAAGTTGTAGAAGTATCCGTTTGAACACAGCATAGGACTATCGAGCTGTAGAAGGTCGAAATGACTTCTTTGGCTTCAAATAATCGATATCCTAGCATGGGGTTTTAATATTTCTTAACGACTTTTTCTCAAGAAATTTCCTCGTTGGATTTGGAGGCCTTCAAGCCTTGAATGATAAGGGACCAGACTTGTTCATTGCGTTTCACCACCCTCCGTTCAACTTTATTATGATTTATTTTCAGACTTGCTAATTTCGGTGGTCGTTTGTTTAAAGCCGAGAGTTTTAATCCAGAGGTCACCCACAGAAATAACATTTCTAGTTGTTGAATTCTGAAATGTTTTTTTCCGGCGATGGTCTTCAAAAAATATCTTGCCAAATTTGAAACTCATGACGCAGTAGTTATTATGGGTCATTCAAAACAGGATATGATAGCTTCATGATGTAATCGCTGTGACGGTCGCTCTGCTTTTAAGGTATTTGAAGGAGGCTGCTGAGGACGGACGACTAGATGAGGTGGAGATTCTTGAGGGGAATTTGCGCGATCTTCAGAACGAGCTGAAATTGCACGGTGGAGGCATCATTCGAAATGGATAACGATAATGTCTGAAGATGAAAGAACTACAACGGCGACACAGTGCATACTACGCTAAGCTTCAACAGTGATTTTATCGTGGATTGTCGATGACTATTTCCAAAAGCTATAGCTAAGTCTGTAGGTTATGTTGTGGTAATTTGAGAGGGAACATATAAATTACTCGGCGTGTGTACAGCTAACGGTCGCATAGCTGCACGTACTTTCGCTCACCACTAAAAACATTGTCCACTGCCAAATGTCGCATATTCTGTATGTAAAGCTCCACCGTAACTTATTGTAGCAATGTGCTTGTGCATAATTGCGGCAGTTTGCATAACTAAAATGCCAGTTTTGGTGAGCATTCATTTTCATTGTAACGAACTACTCTTTTGAAGATTTAGAATTTGTTTGTCTAACTGACAATTCTATCATATTTTGCGGTTAAACTAATCGATATGATGAGTTACGTGATTGAGATTGAAGTGATACCTCAAAAAGGTTATTTTATTTTTTATGTGCCTATTGAGTGATGATTGTTTCAAGTTTTGTTGGATAGAGGACCGCATGCCTTTTATTGCCTATTTACGACTCCCACGTCTAGATAACGCTGATTGTGTCCACCACTGAAAAGTTCATTCTATGAAGTGAACTTATTTCCCCTTGCGTTTGCTCAATTTCGCTTTATATTTCAGTAATTTATGTGGGACAGCATCAGTAATACTATAGCCATTCGATAGTCCTATGAATGTTTGTTGTCGCAAGAAAGTGGACATTTGTTAAGCTATGAGAAGTTTAGAGCGTTTCGCGAAGTGAAATGCATATCTTCGAACATATCTTCGAGCCTATAAATATTGCCTGATTGTAGAACCTCTTTCAATTTTCCATATTGTTTGGAAGGAGGGCCGGAGGGGGAGGAGGGAAGAAAAAAGTTTCAAAAATGGCTGTCCAATTCACTTTCTTCAGGAAGTAGACGTTATAAAAAAGGTTCGAGTAGGATGTGTGAAATCCTCAAAATTACGCTATCATTCCCACAAGTATTCCTCGAAATTTTTGCAGGAAAGAGCAGGTTGAACGCTTTTCTATGATCTTCTTGGTTTTATCGTAATATCTTGTCATTACATGACTCAAGATCACATAAGTTAGTGACATCTTTGCTGCGAATGAGCTTTGTGTGATCGTGGCGCTTACAACGTCGGGATGGTATGCCGAGATCAGGAAGCTGGAGAAATATTTTAAAACTACTCGGGCTGCGTCTAACATTTGATTTTCATAGCTAAAGTTCTTTTTCGGAGGCGTGAGCGTGATGAATGGTTGTTTAAAGAATAGAAAGGAGAGTTTTGAGGACTTCAATTTTTCGAGCACCATGAATCGCCCAACATTCACGAGCAAAGCGAATTAACTCTCTGTTTTATCAGCCCACAAATTTTCACGCAATATTCATCCATTTTCCGAGCATATGGAATCGTATGAGCGTTTACTTCTTTCCTATTACGGGTGGCATGTTTGGCGTCGTTTAGAATTTTATCTCATTGCGTAATTTGCACTTATTTTGCATTCCTTTAGTTCCGTGTCACTGAAGTAGTGTTGTGTTGGTGTGATGATTTCTATGGATCAGGAAGATGATGATTGTGTAAAATTTTAACTATTAGTAACAAAAGGATCAATTAAGCTGGTCCGTTATTCGTGTAGTCGATCTGCTTGAAGCTGCTCGGGTTGCGAGTGCAAGCATTTGTCATGTTTCGTTTGTTTCGACGAATTGTTATTCTACCACTTATCTTAGTGACCCATTCGCCAAGGAACGTCTTTTTTTTTTGGGAGGTGGAAGATATAGTCTTTGGCATGGAATGGTATTATGAGCATACCAATGTTTTTTGTTGTGTGTACACGTTATTAGAAGGTTGCTATCTTGCCGTTGTGGTGAACCGTTCCGTTGCTTTTGCTTCACGTTATGGGAGCTAAAGGCAGTTGTTAGTAGTGATGTGCAAAATGTACAGTGTTGCAGTTGGAGTTCGCCATAGCTATTCTATTTCATGAAAAGAAAATATATTGCTTGACATATTTGGAAAACATGTTGATAAGTTTTTTTGTGTGGACAGAGGGTAATAAACTGAGGGGAACCCATATCTAGCGCTGCCCTCGTCTTCTGTGATTGGTTGAGGGTGGTTAAGATAAAAAGACTGAAACATTAAGTGATGTGAGTCTTTTTCAATAATAAACACTTGCGTCATTAAGCAGAACAGATGTTGCTTTCACGTACGGGAGGGTCTTGCTCATTAATCTTAATTCTTCCGAAATGTTTACGGATTTGGGAGATCCAGTTCCAGAATATGCACGGGAAACGTGCGTATGCGACTGTAAATATCGTGGTAGTGTTGCTGCAAATTGCAAGGAAGTGTACCGCTCGTGTTTGGTGACTTAAGCTGTCAATAAATTTTTTGGTTGAGCCCGTTTCCGTTGGTGTAACTATGATTAGGTTGCAAGAAGAGTGCTCGTTGCGTCATGTCAGTGGTGTTTATTAGGCATAATGTAGTTAGAGCGAAGCCGAATGGAACACTTTAAAGTCACTGCAGAGCAGCGTCTCTTAATGAAAGCTTTGAAGTAACCTAGAGAGCGACATCCTGAACTCAATCTGGGAGCTAGTTCTGTTCATTGCTGCGAGAGATCCTTGAAAAACGCCATTCTTGTTTTGCGTTCTACTTGATTGTTTCCACTGACCGTTAGTGATTTGTCGTTTTCAGTCTGGTTTTGATCGGTTATTTTTTGAGTCAATGTGATTTTAACCATTTTCTTGTGGAACAACAGACAAGGTGGATGGCACACCTGTGAGAGTGTATGCTTAATAAGGGTAGCATAGGTTGTGTAATTCTTCATGAGTGAAAGTCTGTATTTGAACCTTGCAGCAGCATGAGAGTGCATGTGTGGTCTTGCAAGCTTTCCCTATTTATGAGCTCATATGATCATTTCGTCTTTCGAGTGCTGTGCCCATTCGATGTTGGGTATGAAGCCTAGTTGTGGTATATTCAATTTTCATAAAAGATGTGACAATTCGCTAGTGGAATCTAAGACAAAGGTTCTAGTAGGTTTAGTAGTATAACTAAGACAAGTGATTAGCAGAAATGTGATGGTACTCACTGGCGTGCTGCCTCAGGTCACCGATGTTGATCAGGTATTATTTGGTGTTACAAGCTATCACTAAGAACCTAAGTGAGGCGCGAGGAAGGTATATGTAATGTGGCTTTTAGTAGATTTAGTAGTGGAATCTTCGTTGACACCCCGCGCGTTGAGTTGTGTTTTCTGCGAGAGATGATGTCTTATTGCATTTGGGCTAACTGAAGCGGCTGCATCTGGCTAAAGAGCTTTAAGCATCCGATTCTCTTTGCCGCAACAGATTCCATATACAGCGCTTGAAAACGATGAGTGGAATATCGCTCCCATGGAGCTGCGACGATATGTGCTTTTGCAGTCTCACTTATCAGGCCGAGCGGTTTCATAAGTGCTAAAAAATTATGACGCATTAAGCACTTATACATTTCATCAGAATGCAGGTATTTTGCAAACGACGAGAACACCGTGGACTATTGTAGATTTTGTACCATCTCAGCATTCTTTACTCAGAAATGTAATAAGGGCATAGGAAAGCAAGGCATAAATTCAAAAAAATTTATTTGGCCATAGTAAGGAATGTCAGTCCATATAAGTACTTCGAAACATGAGCCTCAACTGCTCATTTCGAGGCACATTACTTAGCTCGCTGTAAATTAAATGTCAATTAGGGGCTGCTGGGAGCAATTTAACAGTAGTGGTCTAGTGATCTATGCGATATGTAGTTCCGTCGAATGCGGTCTAAACGTGAACCAATTTGCGAGCTGTAACTCAGTTCATTGGTCCACCCTCAATCCTTCTGCTCTCAGCTGCTCATTCATGTCAGTCGAAAAGCTTCGAAATAGTGGAAGGAATAAACAGCCTTCACCTCTATACCTGTTTTCATACAAGTGATTACAAATAGCAGTTGCAAAACACGCAGATTTCTATCGCTTGGTGCATTCTTCTTATGCAACATATCCCTAAAATTTCATACTCCCTTATACGGTTAGTTTTTTTTAAGGTTTAATAGCCGTTATTAATTCTCCAAGGTAAACAGTAAAGCGATGGAACATATTGGAGCACCGACCAATAGTACGGGTTAAAAACATCAGCACACAATGGTAAATAGTGGACAGCCGAAGGGAAGGCGACTTTAGATTAGAGGACGCTTAGTTCAACTAAGGTTCGGCTACACCAATATAATCTTCGAGAAAGTGCTTGCGATTATACGATGCATTTGGACAAATGCGCATTGAAATTTGAAACTTTGCCACTAGTCATGACAGCCGTGCAGTTCCTCGACTCGTTGTGTGCAGTGAAAGGCGACGGTGCCCATCCTCTTGCCACATCCCACTACCACTGAATGCTTCGTCTGTTCTAAAGGTGTCACTCATGAGTGGGTGCGTCCTTTGGGATACACACGTATCATGCGACATTATCTACTCGCGTTAACTTTGCCAACGCCTTCATTTTATTGTGTCTTCTCTTAGGCAGGCACATTTTCATGCCGCTTATTTCGACAATTCTTTTTCATCAATGTTGGCTTTCATTTGCATAAATGTTATATATAGTAACTATTATACTTGTTAGATTGTTCTATATGAGAGGGAAATTTTAGTTGTTTTCATTTACTTTCATCATCAAAAGCTCATTGCAGCTAGCCTAATTCGACATGGGTTTATGCAAAGTCTTGCTCGGCGAATTTGATCAGTCTTATCATCGTTTTAGTGCGAAGGTAACATATCACCGTGGTTTCTGCACCACCCGATTATTGATTTAATTTTGCATTACGAACAAGAGCTAGGATATTCCTAAGAGTGGCTCTTTGCACGAGCCAAGAGGGAGTCTGGCACACGAGGATCTTCGCTATGTTCAGTGGCTGCAACGGTTCCTACGAGTGTGGGGAGACCTCACTGTCGTCTTTCGTGGGTAAGGAAGTCGCCGGGTAACTTATCCGGATAAGAACCTCGGCGGGTAACTTGCCGCTGATTCCTCCTCCTGATAGCGGGGTAGCATCACGTAACAAATGGCTCAGAGTCGGTTATGAGTCGAAAATGGCAGTACTAAACATCGGCCTTATGATCTTCATCCGATTTGCGCACAACTGCAACGCTATTTTCAAATTGTAACAAAGAAACTGAGGAGTAATATATGGGAATGGTGATGCAGCTTCCTTTTTGGAGGTCCTCTGAACTTGTTGGAACAACTCCGATAATGTGATACTTGAAATTTAACTTTCCGATTTCTTGAGTGACTGGGTAGACACCAACTGTGACTGATGGTTTATCTAAAGGAACGATGTTTTGCGGCACCAGAAGATAGAGAAGGAAAGGACTTCTAAGAATTCTCAGCTTCGAAATAAGCAGGAAACATGGAGCAGGTGGTGGAAGTTCCGGTCCCCTCAACAAAGTTTGCAAAGAGTGCAGCTTTCCATTTTTTTTCCTTGCTCATTAGGGCCGAGACATTCAACTGGCTCGTTTAAGGCTCCTAATTCGCAATATGTGACATAAAAACCAAGAATGTTCACCACGTTTGCCGATTCTTAACAGCTTTTTTTGGATTTCCGAAAGACTTATTTAGGGGAAGTGAATGAGGGCAAGCAAGTAATATTGTCTTGCTAGGATGGTCGACAGCGGCATAATGGCTGCTAGGCATAACTCAGCGAATTCGATGAATTCATTTCCCCTAATTCTTAAGATGTAAAGCTAGTTATTCCGATAATATTCAGGCGTTTGGAAAATTTCGAAGTTTGAATGCAGTTGTTTGGAGTTTTTTTTTTTGACAAGAATCAATCGTATTTTTACAAAAAATGTATCCGATTTTGTTGTGACTACAACGATATAGGGAAGCAGTTTCCAGCTTTTTGTGTTGCTGCATTAATATTAAGCATCGATACAAAGTGCTTTCGAAGAAAAAGTCGAAAATAATTGGCTTGCAACTAAAAATTGCTGTGAATTAACGAGCACTAAACTTGAGTCGTTGATTAGAACGACGATCATCGTATAAATGACCGATAGCAGTGAACACTGCTCATTGGCTAAGCTATACAACTTAGCTGATTGAGGATCGACTATGGCTAGATTACGGCTTTCTTCCAACATCAACATGCAGCTTACAATCATCTTCGCTCAGCACTACGGATCATGGTGGGCAGCCACAGTCCACTTTTCCTAACACTCACTTTTCTAGTCGAGTAAGAAACAATCGTTGCGCTGAGCAGAACATATAAAAGACTTGAAGCTTATTAAGCCATTTAGCAATCATAAGGGTTCTTCTCTTCTTAATTTAGAATATTTATACCACCTTGTTGCTGTCCTTTAAGCACATAAGTACAGACTTTGAAATTTTTCGAAGTGCAAGAATATGTGATTTAATGCTTATTTCAGGAGCCTATCGCGGAGAATTCATCGCACTTTTGCATGGAAACGTACCCACCAATAATTGAGATTCAGTAGCACTAACTCGTCGATAACACCAATAAATTAAATCGCCCAAACACTTACATACTTCGAAGCCGAACTATCAGGAAGTTACTCTTTCATGAATCTTCATGTGTGGTCGATATTTTGCCGTTTTTTTCTGCTTCCTGAAACGTGCTCCTGAATTTTAGTCTTCTTTTTCAATAGTTCCAGTTATCTAACGAAAATTTTCCCGTCGATGCGTTCTATTTATTTCCATGGTCTTTTATAGATTTTCTTCCATTTTCTACTAGTTTCTCTTCAGCAAAGATAACTTCATTCCTTTCTTTGCAGTTGTCGCAATCAGATTAGAAAATGAAACAAGGCTATTGGCCTTCACAGCAGTGTATACAATGATTCTGTTGGGAGTCCAGTAGCTATTTACGATGCCTTCAGCAACCTGAGTGAGCCGAAGAACTTATCTCAAAAAATTTTTTTCAGTATTTTCTTGTATCGCTGCACAGCGCAGAAATCAAGGCCGAAGGAGGCATAGAAAGCGCTGCTTTCAGTATTTTGAAATGGTTAAGTGGGCAGCTTGAGCTTAACCACCCGGAAACTCTAGACGAATAGTTGATGAAATTTTACTATATTATCATTTTCCAAACATTGTCCTCATAATGCAAAGAGTACAGTGCATGTAGCTGTTCCCAAGCGAAATCTTTTTTCAAGTGAGGCGACTCTAAAGCAGGAGTCTGCAAAATTCTGCCAGAAGAAGGGATTGGCCAATTTCCGACCACTAGTGAGTGACCAACGGAAGGTTGAGTCATGGTAATTTTTGACAATGGGCCAGTCGCCATAACCATTTTAATTAAGCACAGGACGGAAGTGTACTGGTCATCTCGATTTTATCGGCTGAATTCCAAGAGTTACCCTCTAAATCTCTGTTTCTTTCTTACCGTTCCGCCCCACTTTAGCCCGTTCCTTTCATCTCATTGACCCATGCGCATACCCCAAAGACTGTTGTTGGTGAAGTTTCGACTGGAAGCGAGGGAGCTTTTTCAACAAATGAACATAACAGCAATTATACACACTACGAGCAAAAACAGTTCCTTTATTAGCGCTTTTGTGTCGGCAACTGGTCGATACGAATGTTTTTAATTTAATGCTTATTTCAGGAGCCTATCGCGGAGAATTCATCGCACTTTTGCATGGAAACGTACCCACCAATAATTGAGATTCAGTAGCACTAACTCGTCGATAACACCAATAAATTAAATCGCCCAAACACTTACATACTTCGAAGCCGAACTATCAGGAAGTTACTCTTTCATGAATCTTCATGTGTGGTCGATATTTTGCCGTTTTTTTCTGCTTCCTGAAACGTGCTCCTGAATTTTAGTCTTCTTTTTCAATAGTTCCAGTTATCTAACGAAAATTTTCCCGTCGATGCGTTCTATTTATTTCCATGGTCTTTTATAGATTTTCTTCCATTTTCTACTAGTTTCTCTTCAGCAAAGATAACTTCATTCCTTTCTTTGCAGTTGTCGCAATCAGATTAGAAAATGAAACAAGGCTATTGGCCTTCACAGCAGTGTATACAATGATTCTGTTGGGAGTCCAGTAGCTATTTACGATGCCTTCAGCAACCTGAGTGAGCCGAAGAACTTATCTCAAAAAATTTTTTTCAGTATTTTCTTGTATCGCTGCACAGCGCAGAAATCAAGGCCGAAGGAGGCATAGAAAGCGCTGCTTTCAGTATTTTGAAATGGTTAAGTGGGCAGCTTGAGCTTAACCACCCGGAAACTCTAGACGAATAGTTGATGAAATTTTACTATATTATCATTTTCCAAACATTGTCCTCATAATGCAAAGAGTACAGTGCATGTAGCTGTTCCCAAGCGAAATCTTTTTTCAAGTGAGGCGACTCTAAAGCAGGAGTCTGCAAAATTCTGCCAGAAGAAGGGATTGGCCAATTTCCGACCACTAGTGAGTGACCAACGGAAGGTTGAGTCATGGTAATTTTTGACAATGGGCCAGTCGCCATAACCATTTTAATTAAGCACAGGACGGAAGTGTACTGGTCATCTCGATTTTATCGGCTGAATTCCAAGAGTTACCCTCTAAATCTCTGTTTCTTTCTTACCGTTCCGCCCCACTTTAGCCCGTTCCTTTCATCTCATTGACCCATGCGCATACCCCAAAGACTGTTGTTGGTGAAGTTTCGACTGGAAGCGAGGGAGCTTTTTCAACAAATGAACATAACAGCAATTATACACACTACGAGCAAAAACAGTTCCTTTATTAGCGCTTTTGTGTCGGCAACTGGTCGATACGAATGTTTTTAACATTCATTCAAAGACATTTAATGTTCGTAGAGAGTACACAGGAAATAAGCAGAAAACATAAGCGTCAGTAGTGAATGATCGATGTTGTCACCAAGCGTCCGGTACAACTGTTTTGGTGCATGCTTTTTGGTAGGCACAATTATGAGAAGCTGTGAGCAGTATTCAACAAACGCGGCCTATCGTAATCCTTGCGATGCTTAATACTGACTGAGCTGCATTTCAGAGAACAATTTCCGAAAAACAAGTCTGCATGCGTTGAAGCTTCACTAGTAGAGAGGAAAGAAATTGGACGAAGAAATATTCGCTTATCGCTTTAAGCTCTTTGAAAATGCTTAGGCGTATCCTATTAGCTATCTTTGAAAAGAACAAGTCTCTTTGAAAAGAAATATATCCTATTAGCTATCCTTACTAATAGGATACAATGGGAAAGGGAGATAGCAAATTGAAGCCTATTGAAGGACTTCTTCCCACCACAACGCCCACTGCCCACCAGATGTGAGTATGATTGCGCTTTTAACTGGCATCCCCACGTCACAACGCCTTTTCTTCCGATTTTTATTTCAGATAAGTATGACTCTTTTAAGCGCTATTTTAACTTGTTTACGAATTGAAATAATAGGCGTTTATATTTCAAACGAAGACCATATAAATCTGCGGAGTTTTTCGGTAACTCTAGCAATGTGTATTAAGTGTGTAGCTTTTGACGTTTGTACATTCTTCACTACAAAATGCTGTTTTGTTGTGTGAACTGCCCCAAATATTGGCTTGTTGGCTTCTTGGAACCTTTTAAAAAGCATATTAACGATATCGATTTCAAGTTTCTGAGCCCTTCTTCAGCTAATTCAATTTCAATTTTCGAATTCCGGCTCAATGAAGAGGTTATAATTTTTCCTAAGACTCTTCGTGTATCGTTCGCAAAATTTTGCGCGATGAGCACTGTTGATGGCTTCATATCTATGCAAATGCATGTGGTAAGAGTGTGTGCTACTCTGCCTCTTAAATTGAACTCATGATCTTTGAACCTATAGCTGTAGAATCTGATGTATGATCGTTTGAAGGCATTACGAATTTTTCAAGTCAAATTCCCTCAGGGGTGGGTTCATTTTGAGGAAAAATGATTTTCTTGATTAATGACGGTTAGGAACTTAAAAATGAGCGTTCTGGGCCGAAATATTTCCACGCTTTTCCATCTTTATCTCTTCAACCGTACACATTGGAGCTTACAGCGCCGTGTGAAACTTATCGATATGCCTCTTAAAATCACTTCAATTATTAGTGATGTCGGCATTTTAGCAAGTTACATAATCGGTCGGCTTCAGAGGAAAACGTTGTCTAAGGCGTCAATCGTTCATTATCTTACAAGCAATTGCTCTGATCAGACGAAGCCCATGTCGTGTCAATCTTTCTATTGTGCACTTCTTTTGCAGAAAAATATTCATGTCAGATGAGGGCATAACGTACAGCACGAAAAGAAGCGAGCAATATTTTTTTTTTCATCAACGAGTGAGATGAACAATAAAGCCTTAATGACCTTAATAATTACCAGCTATGCAGTTAGCTTCAAAAACATGTGACTTTGAGAAACAAGCAAACTAGGGAATGCGGCTTGAAGCAAACGAAGTTTCTCAACTGCGTTTTGTCTATGCAATTAGCATACGAATTTGTGGCGTGGTTGATACAAAGAAAGTTCGCCTTTATTGATCCCGTTTGACAGTATTATTGCTTATGTTTGAACGTGTTAAGTATCTGTGGTATTTAGTGGACCTCTATTAACGATAGCACCATTTACATATCAACGCAGCGTTGCCCTAAACTTAAGCGGGTTGCGAACAAAACACCAACTGATAAAACGCCGATTTGCCTGTTTTCGAAATCGCGTTAGCAACAATAGTCACCAATGATGAGAGCCTGGAGTGGAAGTTCACAGCGTTTAAGTGTATGCTCAGGGTGACAGTTAAGTTTGCATTCATCTAGCCTCTAGTCTGCATTAGCAGGCTGCTGATACCTCCCGCAGCCACATTCAAAGACAAGCCGTCGGTCAAAGCAGACGGCGTTACGTAGAGACGATCAATTTCATTTCGCTGTTTTCTCGAGTTGCGCACTATAAGCGTAGTGAAATTTGCCGAGATTAAATATTTCTTAGTTAAAAATGATGCAGATAATCCCGCGGTGGCATTAACCTTAATTAGATGGCGCATCGCCGGAGCTTAGAACGCAATAACGTTCGAGAGTTTGTCGGAGTATGTTGCAGATATACGTTGGGTCGACGCTATTAGATGCCGTGTATTGCTGGATTGGAGAGCAACTCCCTTGCAGAGAACTTCAACCCTAATGATGTGCGCTATCGATGCTGCTTTCAGAATTTTCATGTGCAGGTATGCTTGAATTCAAACTTCTAAAATCTAATCTCCACTTATCAGCTAGGAGTTGATTGTCAGCATGAATCGTTCCAGCGCCTTTGTACTCAACCTGCACGAGCGCATTTCAAAGCAGAAAACAAGAACGCTCCAGGGAACGGCGCGATGTTCCGCTGTCTCCCTAAATTCGATCCTTAGCGAAATACCGTTGAATCTCCACCTATGCGCTCACTCTAAGCGTTCGTTCAACTAACTGCCCATTGAAAACTTAGAACGTTATAAATCCTATAATCTCTGATGATTATTCATGTGTACTCTCCAACATCAGGAAGATCATTCGTAAATTCGTTCTCTTCTAAAAGGACTACCTCAGTGAGGGTCTAATACCAAAAATTAATTCTCTAAAATATCAGAAAACTCTCTTATCGATTACACATTAGCTTTGCAAACTGGGAAAAATTATAACGCAGCTAGGTTGTGAGTCCTCACTCGAATGTACACAGCACCTTTAAAATATACAGGAGCCGATAAAACACTTTCCTTATATGGTGAGAGGATGTTGTCCGTTCACCATCCAGGGCAACCCTATTCTATGGATACACATACGGGAACCTCCTTAAAAGATAGATATTTACTGCGTGTGTCTCGAGTCACGACCGTAACATAAAGAATACAAACTGCACAATAGGGGGCGCATTTCTAACGTAAAAGAAATCTTTTTTGAAATTTTGTTGTCCGTATACGCATTGTTTTTCATTGAAATTTTTGATGAAAAGCCGTGAAAAATCCTCCGTTATTCAATTTTCTCTCTAGCGCATCTTTCTTAAGCAAATTTTCCATGTAATTCAATATTCCATCTCATTTGTGAATTTGAAGTAAACGACCGCTTCTTACAAATAATAAGATTGAAGAGATGGATAGGCGTAATTGAGTGGAAATAAAATTTCTCTCATCCCTTAGAACTCTCTCTTTCAATTTCGTTGAGATAAATATATTGTCGTTTGCGACAGCAAATTTTATGGAGTCGCTTTTATTTGCATAGCATTTGAAAAAAGATGACGCATTATGGCAACTGAAAGATAGGCATAATTTTCAAAAATGAATCGAACCATCCTCTATGCTTCTCAGCGACCACATCACCTTTTTAATTAAATGAAGCATAAGTTTAGTGCCAAAGTTGACGTTTAAGATTGATCTTCCTGTTTTGGTGATGTTTTCGGCACATGATACTGGATATAAAGTGATACACCGTAGGAGGGAGGTAGAAGGGTGGTATTCGAGGAGAATAGCTGAGCAAGCGTTTTCATGCGAAGGCCCCGTTTCCCTGTTGTTAATGTGGTGCTATTGTGTCCCAATTCCGCTTGTAATTTCCTGCTCATGTCAGATAACAGATAGACCATGTTCCACTGCAAAGCTGGATGGTCTTATAAAGAAGAACAGTGTTGGCCTATGGGGAGGTGGTCGTTGGGAAATCAAAACCCCCTTTCGCTAATGGGCCCAGCAAGCACGTGAAACAAATCGAGATCGCTGATAGATCTTCGCTCATTTCACTCATCTTATCTAACAAAAAAGATGCGTAAATCAGGAAAGTAGCATTTTCTAAAGATAGTGCAAGTATTCAAAAAATTCCCAATTAAACTCGCACGTCAAAAAAAAAACAAAAAACAAAGGTTCAAAGGTCGGCTTTTCAAAATTTTCGTAAAAATTTGAAGGAAATCAGATGTGCTGGAGTAAAATGGGCTTCAAATGCACAATTTACCCGGAAAGATGATCTAATGAAGAGCGGAAAAACAAGTGCGCGGTTGAGCTGCTTAAAACCTGAAGACGTTTTGCAGACTGGCAGCGTACTGATCGCTGTTGTACATGTGCTATGTGCTATCACCGGTTTGGTGGCAATTGTGAATGCACTAACTGTTGACGAAAACATCGATTACGCACTATGCTTCATCGGCGTATTCGCACTGGGTGGTTTGATTGCAGTCTCTATTGCAGTTATCATTGGCATCAGACTTGAAAAGAAAGTCCTCGTCACCGTCTACCTCAGTGCTCAGGTAAATTAATCCCTTGGTATTATTCCTAATGCTCAGAGCTAAGCGCTCATTTCATAGCTGTTCCCCTGTCTTTCTGATCATCATGAATCAACGCTCGCATTCACAGTTTTTATTTTTTTCACCTAAACAACGGAAGTAAGAATCCATATATCACTTCTAAGAGCGACACATCTTCTGATTGGGATTGTGGAGTGAGTTCGATTGAGTGACAAGATTTCACCTAGTCAAAAAGAAGTCGCTCTAATTAACGGCAATAATTTAAATCGAAACGAATCCAATTGCGTTATTCATACTAAGTGATTGATGTCTGAAAGCTCTACGCTTATTTCGCTCTTGCTATCAACTAAAGATCATCTTCATGAATGCTTTTTGCATATTTGCAAAAAGCAGCTGTTCCAATTAACAGCGAAAATTGCATTATCTGTATTCATTCCGATGCTCGAATAACATTACAAAAGTATTAGAGTCCACAGATGAAGCATTTGCACTGAACCAATTCTTCAATCGTTTTCGAACGCTCTTGTCGTCATCTTAAGCTGCAGCGATCGGAGATATGAAGATATAATATGCTTGATCGATATTATGATCGATTACCTCAAAAATAGTTGCAGATGCAGCTTTGAAATGAGCACAACACAAACAGTCAGGTCACGTTATTGATCCGAGTCCTATCGCCGCATTAAGGAACAATATAAACCTATAGACAAGATTATGACTCTTTATCCCTCTTACTTCCATTAAGAATGATAATGGTGTCAATGGTGCCGTCGAAGCGTTCCCAATGAATGTGTCACGGATCGAAATATTCAGTTTTATCCGTAAAGTCCTTAAGGATTTACCTTGCGCAATATCTGTGCTCACCAACTATACACCGTTTGCCTTGTGTATCTAAATGAGATCGTTTGAGGGGAATTCCGGAAACTTCTGAAAATTTGCCCATACATGTTTTCTTTAGTTCGTTTATGTATCAGGAACATCTTCTTAGGAGATGAGTTGAGCCTCAAGACACTTTTTTGTGAATTATATTGCAAACACTTCAATTAAGTTTTGAAAACCAGTTTCTTTATTATTTTTATCAATATCACGATGGATCGTTTCTCACATGTCGATTTCGCTGTTGCTGTACTCGTATACTTAAAGTTATTGCACTTCACTTGCACTACTGGTGCAACGTACATATCATGTCTGCACAGTTGTTTGCTTAGAAAGGAATTCTGTACCAAAGAAGTAAGCCTGTACCAGACAGATAAGAAAATGGATGAGATTCGGCTGCAGTAAAATGATGCTTTTAGACGGGTTTTATTACTATTCTATTTATATTATTCTTGTTATTAATTTTGGGTTATAAAAGGTCAATATTCGGCAATGGCGTTGGTATACAAGAAACTAAATACACATCCACAGGTTGGCCTTAAATGACCGCTTTTTTCTTCTTCATCACTAAACGAAATTCCAGTGGCAGTTCTTCCAGGATTCGAAACCCTTTGTAACTATAAGCAAGTTAATAACTTCTGCACCCTTTATTGTTCGACCGAACGGTCGCCGATCTCTTACAGTCGAACGGTATGGAACATTTGGACATTTCGCTCTTTGAACCACAAGCAGCGTATCTAAATTTGCCCCGCTCCCATCAGTGAAGCACAACCTTTACGTAACGAGTCGAGCCCTGATGGAAGTCGTGAAATGCAGAGATGTCACTTCAAGGCGCAGTTTGCTTCCCAGAGGCTATTCTCTGTGGGGTCGAATAAATTCAACTCTCTGATTAAAGCTGAGTGGCTAAAAAAATTCAGTCCTTATACAACGTTCGACTGCTAGAGATCGGCAATCATTGAATGGAAGAGTAATCGTTGCCAACAGTGTTAGATTATTGCCATTTCAACGCTGCCTAGCGAAAACCAAAAGACTTTGTAATATGCAAAACGAAAGTTGCTAATTAGCACTTTCCTCGAAAGTTCATTGCAAATATCAGTTTTTCTATGCATTTATTTCATACATCGTTTGATCTTTAATTAACTTCGGCATTTATTCATTATTTTTCACTTTCGAGTTGAAATAAGTGATGTTTTACGGATTGTTTGAAGTGAATAGAACGATTACCGTTGTGTTAATTTTGAGATTATGAGAAGTAATAAGCGAGGAACATTTTTTTCATTCACAAAATGTCGCATTAGAACGCCTCTTCTTTCTGTTGTTTTTCCTTATATTTCTATTTTTTTATGTATTTATTTCAGAAGAAGAGTTGCGTATTGTATTTGAAATATTTCTCTCTCTTGGTCTTGCTTCACTCGAAGTGTGGTTTCTCACTGTAACGTTACGGTCGTACCGGTATCTACGTGACAAATCTGCGTTCTCTGGCAATGACAGAATCGATGCTGTATGAAGTGAAATTCGTCTCGCGACAATATGACGAATTAAATATCTGCTCATTGTAAAGCTTCACTGTCGATTTTAATGTTCCCGAACAGCTGAACTATGCTTAAGAACGATAGGGACAATATGCTATCAATGTTTGCGCTCAAATGAGAGTATCCAGTTCGACTGCTATTATTCAGCGATGGCTGATGATTTTCAAAGGCTACTCGAGCCAATTGGTGAGACTGTTCCACTCTGGAGCCAGTGCAAATTCAGCAGCATTCAAGCAGAGTAAAAGCGGGACGTAAGATGCTCTCAAGGTCTCGAAAACGAGTACTATTAGTCTCGAAGGTATGGCAGCAGGAGAAAGGTGGGAGTGAGGAACTTTCGGAAGGTTGGAAAGATCCCGAGCAGGTCAGGTCCACAGCAAAAGCAACGTTTCTGAGCTTACGTTCATGCTTTCGCAACTGCAAGGAAAGTAAACAAATTACCAACAAAAGGTCATTTGAGGTATACATAAGAAGCGTTTAAGGATACCTAAGGATTCTTTTGCCAGTCAACCGCACTTCTAGTTCTTACTAGCAGAAGCGCAATGTTCTACTTTGATTTTATTCGTTCAATGAGACTGTTCCCTAACGTATCTTATCAAGGGCTAAAAAATCTGCCGTCGCTGCATATCTGCCATGCTTGCAAAACGAACATTGCATCTGTATGTGGTATAACTTCCTTGTATATATTTTTCTGTATGTTTTTTTCACGCATGTTCTCACATGTTCAAATATGTGTGTACTTCTCATGGAAAGTTTCCTCTGGTAGTGCTGTTAAATAGTGCACCAGTAACAAGGCAGTACAACCACATTCGAGACAAGACACTAACGGGAATCAATTAATCCAGTGCTTTTAGTCTTCAAATCAACATAAAAGCACCAGATTATGACGTCGACGGATAATCAGTACGAAACGTCGACGGATAGAGGAAGTACACAACGATGACAGTATTCATACGACGAACAGAAAATATTAATGTACTGGTACAATATTGGTATTATCCGTACCACTACGCCGTAATGGCTATAAAGATGGTCTTTTCTTTACCATTTTCGAAACTCTTATTTTTTGCCTTTTTCTACAGTTTTTCAAACTCTTATTTTTTTCATGCGCCAGTGGCCAAGTAAGTCTTATACACACTCGGTAAGCCATTTATGGGGTTGTCAAATAGCGCTATTGTTTCAATGTCCTCAATGTCACATAGTGTCAGTCTTCGATAACCAACAGACATGCAATGTTCCGGTCGGAAAAGTGAGCACCTTTGAGAATTCTTCTCGACCAACCATTTCGGGAAACGAATGCTACGACACTTCGAAAGACAGGAACGCGCAAAATTATAACACACGTCCTGTTGCGCACATCTTGTGTGTTAGTTTTTCTCATTGTCGCAGGATACAAATGTCTGCAAATACACAGACGGCGAAAATACGCTGCAAGATGTAAGCAGAAACACTTCCAAAGCACCATTTCTTGCAAGCCACCCATCAAACGCCGCAGTGAAAATCAGACAAACGGTATACACAAAGAATTTATTGCCAAGTATTCTCCGGAAAGGTGCTAGGCGCGGTGTATACAAAACTACACCGACTTTGGAAAACGTATATCTCTGCCCTTCATAAAGGTCAAGCTTTTTACTATGCTACAATCCCACACCGTATCCGCCTCGAAAACTCTTATAAATGTACCACCGTACGGCAGGGTATCGGAGAGTGAGATAGGGTTATTTTGTTACAGCATCCACAAGTAACGAAGAAGAGACCGCAAACGTTATGTATAAGAAGCAACCATTAATGTGCTATCATGACACACAATATCCGCCTCTAAAATTCTTATAATCATGACACACAATATCCGCCTCTAAAATTCTTATCAATGTACCACGGTACGGCAAGGTATCAGAGGGTGAGATACGGTTATTTTGTTACAGCATCCATAACTAACGAAGAAGACACCACCCAAGTTGTGTATAAGAAGCAACCATTATTGTACATTTGTTTCATAATTTCAGTGCTCATTGAAGCATATTCCGCGACGAGTTCACATGCGGAAGCCGTGGTCGGAAAGTGGCCGAAAAGTTCCTTAATCCACAAATTACGTTTCTGCATTATGCGATTTGCTAGCAAGGATAAAAAGAATTCTACGAAAGTCATCGATTGCTAAGGAAAAGGAAAAAAGGAATTCTTGGAGAATTCTGGAAAATAATACTCAAAATTGATTCCGGCGTGTTTCGTTTATCGGATCAAACAAACCAGTAAAACTTAAAAGTTTGATAAATCCCTGAATATCTATAGCTTAACGTATTTCATAGTGTTGTTTATGGCACATGATGAGGAGAATCACGGAAACAGATATGTTATTAGTGAATACAGCTGCTTTATGTAAACAGAAATGATCACGTTCTGTGCCGTTATGCCAAAATGAATCACATTCCAAACATGAACATATTGCAACTTGACCTGGAGCATTGGCCTATACCTACTATTTAGACGTGCTCATTAGTGAACTATTATAGATGCGGATATGTAAGCTACGGAACTGACACTGGAAGTATTGTCCTGAAATGACCTGAAATTGGAATAATAGAATAACAAGAAGAGGGTGAAGTGAAAATATTATCTGATATGTGCTGCTTTAATATAAGAAAAATGCCGCCTCATAAGGCCACACAAACATCTCATGGAATTTCTCTTAAAACCTAACGACGTTAAACGCAACCTCTAGACAACAGCTAACCGGATAATGAAATAAGTGCAACAAACAACAAATATCCTCTAAATAATATTTATACCTCTGAAAAAAAAAAATCGGACAATATCAAAACGTTATTTACAAATTCCTATTCAAAAAAAGGAATACGAGCATAACTGATTGATCACTTCATTGAGGGAAAAACGGAATGGGATTGAAAGGTGAAATGCGCAAAAACGAACATAATAATTCGCCTCTAATAGCTGTACAAATGTGGCGTTTGCTATCGTTTTATTGCTAAAATCATCTCTACGAATAACAAAAATATACAAATAGCTAGCACAAATGGCCAACTGAGGACAAAAGGATGGATGATGATTTTATTAATTTTCATTGAAGGGATTTTCGATTTTTGCTGGAGGCATACTAGTACTTGCAATGAGTAATTTATTAGAAGAATGCAAGCTTGCTTTGTTAAACAACGCGATCATCTGGAATTGCGTACGCTAAAAACGTAGCGATGAGCAAAGATACGCAAGTGAAACGGCTCTCAGTGGAGCGTGTTGAAACCTCGGCTCTTGTGAACAAGCAAAATAATGCACCAAGAAAGATGAGGATGATACAATCGGAAGTGCAACCGGTAGGATGCACTGCGTAGTATCCATTCACTGCAACACTGCCGCTAAAATATTTGCATCTTTCCATTGGTATCGCATTGAAAACATCATAAAAAAATACGCACCTATTATGCAGTATAATTTACACCAAAAGCAGTGCAAGCAGTGCGTGGATGAACAACATAAACGTAACGTACAGCCACATATAGGAACGAGTAGGTAAAAAGCCGCACGGCAAGAGCGCCTCCGCACCGCAAGGTCGTGCGGAATGCGGTACATTACTGCAGCACAGGTGGTGGTGACGGCTGCGTCATCGAGAGGCGACGAGGACGGTCCGCTTCTTCCATCGAACTGCAACCTCACGACTTTTATACTAATGAAACATTAAACAAATGGAAAACTTAGTTTTGAAACGTACAAAACCTTCCGGTACGTTTTTTTTGGGACCAGTCGTGGAATTTCGACGGATATAGTTGATCCATTTTAGGCATTTTCAGGAAACTTAATCTCTCTGTTACTCTAAGCATGCTTTCTCATATCGCACAAAAATGCTGTTAAGAAGGGCTTATGGAATGTTGTAGAAAAAGAGAGTTAGCTCAGCTGCCATCAGCTATGCGAAATGGTGACTCAAGTACCTGCTGAGAGTGCGTTGACGTTCCATGCCCGGAATGGCCACTCCCGATAGCACTCCACATCCTTTGCACAAAAGAATAAGAGAACGTGCTAACTTCTCCGGCTGCAACAGGCATATTTTCAATATAAGTATGTGCAAAGTTGTCCGATTCATCATTTACATGGACGGTATTTTAAAATCAAAGTGAAAGAATTTCCTGTATCCGAAGACGTACATTTACAAGTAATCGTAAGATACTGCAATAGTTTCAGAATACATTTTGCTTTCATGTTCAGTAATGATAGTTCTACTCATAAAACTCTTCTTAAAACACAAACTAAAAATAAATGTGCTGCGTGGATTTATGTCACTGCTATATAATGATACTTAATGCCGAATCTCGGGATGATATGAACCGATAACCCATCACAACATCAGCCGTCGACAGTCAATGTGGACCATTTAAACGACTTTATAGGTGCCTCGAAAGCAATAAGCACCAGAGCGAGTAAATGTAGCTGATTGTAAATGGCCACTAATTTAAGGAAGAACTCGCATTAATACATACAGCTTCAGCCATCACGTCGCTAACGTTATCAACAACTAGCAGCGTTGTCTTCTTCTTGTTCATCGATTTGTGCGTTGTGTAGACAGTATGCAAATGTGAAGCGCGTGCACCGGTCACCAGCAACGCATCCATACTTAAACACAATCAGTACTTTTATCGCGACAGAGAAGTAGAAAATTACAGGACAAAGTCAGTCATACGACAAAATTTGAGACGATTGCTAAAAACTAATAAAAAATTTTGTAACACTGGTTCAACTATAAAACGGAGCCCCTAAGAGACGAAATTCTAGTGGACACATTTCCTCTCCTCCCTCCATTCAAATTAAACGTGCCAAGACTTTTCACTGTCCTCGACCTTCTGAGGAGTAAACGTCAGCCAACGACTTCCTTTCTCCAGCGACTTCTCCAATGCACAGTGAGGTGTTCAGTCAGGAAAAATTGAAGTCTATACAATAAGATTTGCAAAGATGATTGCAAAGAACACACATGAAAGCATGAGAAATGACTTTAAAATCTTTCCATGAAAAATTTCCCGGTTAGAGTTTGATAAGAAGTGCAAGGAGGTTGAACTTCCAAGAAATTTAATTTTCAAACTGACTTATCAAGCTTTGTTCCAATAATGGCCGATAGATCGCTTCTTTTGCAAAAGCTGAACAAATATTTGCTCAGATTTTTCGGATTCAAACAGCTTTTGAGCTCTTCGATATATGCTTGCTTTTCCTTCTTATCACTCTGCAAAAAGAACAATTATTTCACTGCAATATGAAAGAATTATGATCAAACCATTCGAAAGCATTCATATGGGTTAAAATTAAATCATAGAATTGTTACTGATGAAATACGACAATCATATAACTAGGCAATACAACCGATATACCATTAGAGAGCGAGGAAACGAGAGGACTGATGCAGTATACACAACGCTGCAACCTCCCAATATACGACTGCAATGGGATGAATTTCATGCATCACATTCGCATTCCTCCTTCATTCAGTGCGACTGCCAAACTATGTTAATGTGAAAAAGAGGTGAACATTTGAGGATTGGGAATCATGCTCCTTTAAAGGACAAGTGGAAAGCGTATCAGAAAGACCGCCGCAGTACGTCGTTTTCATTTCGGCCCGCTAGATCAACCGGAAACCAACATTTCAAACCACAGACAAAAGCCTAACAGTGCATTTTCCCATGAAATCGAACATCGATACAAGTCTCATGCCATTAAATTTGCTCGCGAGCAGCACTGCACTGGTTATGAACTCGTAGATTTTATGCCTTTTGTCAGCTCAATAAAGTGTCACGAACCGTAATAGAGCGGATGGAAAGATGCTAAGTTATGGTTGGATTATACATCAAATTCTATCGAGAAGACTCCTAACGTTATGAGTTGAAATTACTGAAACGGCAGATAAGGAAAAGATACGCATACATACATGCAGGTCTGACGCCGCCAGATCGCGTGTTTATGAAAATTTCAATCGCACATAATATGGCGTCCATCAGAACGACTTTTTTAGGGCGCGAAAGTTTTATGGTGACCGTAGAAAAACTTCGAAATGTTACTATTTGTTGAAGCTTAACTTTGAGGAACATTATGTTATTACATTCCCGAAAAAAATGAGAGCGAAGCATTTTTTTTAGTTAGTGAAAAAAGACCTGTGGGCTAGGACTGAACCTTTGAGTATGGGAGAGCTCTATTTGCAGCAGCAAGCAGCTCTTTGTAGCCCAGTTACATCAGTTAACTGAAATGCATGGTTGAGAGTGGAAGGCTTTTAATGTGGTTATGCGATGGGCAACCACGGGGACAGCAGTCATCGGCGTGATGATTTCAGCTTCCAATTATGCTGAGGGGCTTCTATGAAGTCCTTCAAACGATTCTCCTCTCCAGTAAGGTTCCCTTCAGAAGAAGGGTTTCAATGGCAGAATGCGGTGAACGTCTTGCAAAACTTAAGGATTCGCGACAGAACAATGCGCGATTCGGCTGGAAACCTCTTACTTAAGTATCTTCGAAGTTGAGTATTAACAAATTATTCATGAACTTCTTAGGATTTGGTTCGGCTGAAATTGATGCCAATATCTTAGCCCTCTGTTTTGGCTATTAAAATTATGTAATTCTTAATGCAAACTCATATTGGACCACTGTATAGCCAAAATCCTGCATGCAAACTTCGTGGCACCAGCCATAAATGCAGCCATGCTGCTTGAAAGTGGATTACAGATAGAAGGAAAGATTTCAAGGAGTTATGGGGATGAAAGCAAAATGTATGAGTTGAAGAGTTTTGATATGCTAAAGCAAGAAAGCGAAATGAAGAGTATACTTTGAAGATAACCAAGAAAACTAGTTACTAATAAGAGGTAGATGCAAACACTATACTGTAAAGGGGGGATAGGGGATGCTCTGCACTGGTTGAGGCAATCTGTCGTCTAAGAAGTGAAAGTTTACAACTACCGATGATCGTGGCCACAAAGATGCAGAAAGAATAACAAGAGAAAAAAGAGTATTTGCATACGCATCAAGGTGTGCCAATTCAAACACATGCACTGCTGTTTTATGGATGCTGTTCTAGCAACGCTAAACAACGGTTCTCTTCATCATATTTACCGCTAGTATATGAAATACACAGCTAAATAGAACTGCAGAATAACACATGCTGTTTGCTTACCTCCTGCGCAGAACATCACAATGGAAAACAATACGTTAGAACGGCATAGGAATAAGGCATTGTTTATGCTCAACGACGCCTGGTTTATCGCAAATTCATCTTTGCCAAAAAACTTTGGAATAAGGGGAACAGAAGGGATCATAAAACTTGCTAAAATTACGCATTACCAACTAAATTTATGAGCACAGAATCAGCGCCTCGGTGACAAAATTTTAGAAAGCGCCTCTCCCTCCCTTAACTGAGCTACTAAATTCAACTGCGCTGCGTAAGCTAGGCTTTTATGAAGAAGAAAGTGATTTTAACATTTGGTCAACAACAACACTCAAAACAACGCTTTTTGGCACTATCATTTCTCAGCATCTATTGCCAACAAACATCACTTCATCTTTGAAAGGCGGAGAGACGCGTCAATAGGTGCGACAAAATCGCCCACAATGAGATCACATGCCCCTCTAATCCCCCAAGGGTACTCAACTCAGAACGTGCCTAGTTTCCACTTTGCACTTACTCCACACGCCCTCTGTCGATATACACCTGTCGTGACGCTCGGCATCCGAAGCAACTTCGGCTGCGTATGCAGTGAAGTTGTCATCACTTGGCTTTGTCTTCGCTATGAGTAGTTCGATTTTTTATTTTATTTTATTTTTTTTAAGGGGACAGACGCCTTAGCGAATGTATTTGGGTTGCTGAGAAGTGAAGTGATGAGCCTAGGTCAGGACCCGCGTTCGCAGGTGGTCACTTCGGAAGACTCGCACATGCTGAGCCGCAAGCCTCGTTACTACTTCAGCTCGTGTAAAGCGGTTTCACTGCCTCCCTCCCACCAACAGAAATGCGTATATTTCAGCAAGCGAGACCAAGAGGCTGCCCAGAAATAACGATAAAGACAGGCAGGATGCCTAGTAAGATTGGCTGACAAACCTATTTTTATCTCTATCGAAGGTGAATGCAACTTTTCCAAACTCCTTTACAACGGTCACTTCAAAAACGTGTCCCATCTTCCCTAATATGTTAAGTTTTCTTGAACATTCCATTGAGCATTTCTTGAATATTTTATTCTTGAACTGCACTGGATTCTTTTTGGGAATTGCTAAAGGCAGCTCATTTGTGGTAGGGCCGAGCAGTCCATTGAAATTCAGCGCCATTCATTAACAGTCAACAACCTGGAAACCTCCAAAAACTTCACCACCAAAATTTTGTGAAAACCTAAATTCGTAGGAATTATGAGTTGAAGCGGCAAGCGGCTGGACGGCGGACACAGGCACAGTACATATAGAAGGATTTATGCGCAGTAACAAAAACTTGCAAAAAAAATTTTTTTTTGGGAAAAAAGAACTGCAGCACCGTTTCGAAGGTCAGTTTCTGCCGCAGAACTGTTTTTGTCGATTGCTGCAAACATCAGTGGTCTTTTGATGACGGGTAGAAAGAACATGACTCACGCCGATTTTCTACACTGTCGTTCGAAACGGAGGTTAGGGAACTGGATTGAAAAAGAGTAAACTATATTCTACAATGAGATATTTCACCGTCTGATCACGTATCTCCATCACTGATCTCAGATTACTGAATTTAGCTAAACATCAGCAAAGTTCAGTATTCGAAGGCTTCTTAAATACTTCATAAGGCGCAAATACTTCTCACTTTTCGCTGAATTTTTATAGGAAAACTAAATATCCTAGCTTGCATTTAAACTCTTATCTTCGTTAACTTTCCTTCTTATGTAGATTAGCTTATAATTTTACTACGTGCATAGTCCCAGTTTGATATATTTCCTTTTACAAGGAGAACATTAACGCGTGGAATTCATCAACACGAGAGATCATTTGTTTATAACTCGGAATGTTGATATTCGCATGAAATGTGACATGTCAAAATCAGCTAGGCATTTCATCTCATTCACACATCACTAGCAGCCGAATATAAAAAGTGATTTATTGTCAGTAGGATATAAGGCTGCATTTTTAATGTCAAACAAGATTCACTTCTACTAAAAGAGAACTTACCGATCCGAATTTGTGCATAGCAAGGTAATCCCATGCTCCTTGTGACATCACACCGGATTCAAGACGCATATTAATCAGCTGAAAGAGTTCTTCATTGATGTTGGCATTAAATTTGTAAGCAATTATCATTCAACAATAAACTGCCCATAAAATTTCTCGTGCTTTGATCACGATTATTTGCCCATACGCATAGCATTTAAAGCGTCGAAAATAATTTTACCGTAATATTTGGCACAAAACACCCGGAGTTCGAAATTTGCTGAGCGCATTAACCGGCAGTAAACATTTAGAATAGTACAAAATAACGCTCGCACCAATATGCATTTGCAATGACAAACCTATAAATCAAAGTAATGGCATAAAAAACGGCAACAATACAGCTTGTACATAATTGTTTTTCCCATAATACATTGTGGAAAAGGCGGGAGACTAATGATGGAGAAAATCACATTGCATTTCTCCTGAGATTAACATTTGAGAAGTGCAATTTAAATCTACTTTGCAATCCACTGCACCGTTTGAGTGTGAGTTGTGAGAAATCGCCTGACGGCGTTAAATAGGGCGCAAACCGTTTGAAAAAAGCTGGAGAGGCGTTAAATCAGGAAGGTTTCCTCGAGGCAGCGATATAGTAATCTTACTTTGTAGCAGCTACTTTGCAGTAAACTAGAGGCAAGAATGCGTATAAATCGAAATCAAAAAAGAGAACAAATTACGACCGTAAAATCTGCCAGAAAAAAGGATACACTCACCTTGTCCTTACAATATTCAATGAGCCCAGCGGTTGTTGAAGTGCAATGAACAAGACAAATTCCCATTATGCGATTCGGTGAAGACATCTTAAATTATGATTAAATTGGAGGCATAATGCTACAATAAGTGCCCATTCAAATTTATTCAATACGAAGAAATGCTTGCAGCCTGAAACGAGCTTCAAAAATCATTCCGAACATACTTCATCTCACAACCGATTAGACTAGCCAACTATGTGTCCAACTGAATTTAATGATACCTTAATGTGGTAGGTTTTAGGTAATGAGCTAAATTAAAGTGCACAGTAACTGCAAACAAGTGTACGAATTTATTTTGAAGTAGAATATTTCTTTAACATTTTTTTCATGGCTAACATCCTTTTCTTCTGCTTGACTAATAATTTCTGCTAGCGGTGAGTGCGGAAAACAAAGCATTTACATTCACAGTCACAGGATTTATGTGCCACAAGTTTGGACACAGATTTGCAGAACGCACTGTATAATAAATTTCGATGTTATTGAGAAAAAAGTCGCATAAAATTTTCACACACAAATGAACACTTGATTCAACTGATGTTGGCGTGGAGCGGCGTAAGTCAGCAGACAGCATGGCGCTGCTTCACACAGAAAAATTTTGAACCAGGAGACAACAGATCCCTAAAACGCAGGAAATTTTTGGTACGTCTCAGTTCATTCGTTTTTGAAGTTTTGCGAGCACGAGGAAACTGTAAGATGTTTTCTGAGAATTTCGAGCCTATTTGTTCGATTCCACTGAGTCATTTCGTAATGACGGAATGCCTTTTATAGATTATCAGCCACGAATTGACGCTTAAAAAATGGTGCAAAAACTTTTGTGGTGAAAATTTCCTCTCAGATATAAAAAATTTTCTGATGAAAGCCGCGATAGAAAGGTTACCGCGAATCGACAGATGATATTAGCTCCAGCCCCCTCTCCAAAGGCGATACACGTTTTGATATCAAGCTTATCGAGTACGCACACTAGATCTTCCCCGAGTTGTGCAAGTGTTGGGAATCTGCATTAGTATAACATATTTTACAACTAAAAAGCATCAACGAATATACTCTCAAGCTCTTGCGTGCACGAGTTAAACATTATTTCGCTGGTTAAAGAAATATGTTATGCAGATGAAAGTAGAGATGAAAGATTCCATTATTTTTTCAAAGCATAGCCACTTAGCCGAAATTTTTGGACTGCAAAGCTTTAGCAGTCCTGTAATTAGTGTTAACCTGAATAGTCTTTAATATTCTGCGTTCGGTTTTCATGTCATGCGTCAGCATGACCGTCTTACATTGAGCACTCTGTACTTCTCTCCTTCTCAGGAATGACATATATAACAAAAATTCTCTACAATTAAGTATAAGGAAGAAATTTTTCTAGTTTCCCTATAGGCTTTTCTTCGAGAAATTTTTCGTTGACCATAGCATTACACCATCGTTCATTTCCCTCTGAAAAGCTCATGAACATATTTTTGACATAGTGTTCATAGAGAGAACTCTAACAACACTCAACAATGTCGAAATTGATGGGGGAGATGTGTAAGCGTTATCTTTTCCATTGCTATTGCAAACTTAGAATATATAAGCTATTTCCTATAAATAAATAAAGTAAATAAAGTGGGTGATCGTTCTGTATGGCTTCAATGGAATATATATAATATATAGCTTCAATGGAAAATCTCATTGAATGAAATCAGCCCACATGAAACTTACTCGCCGACGAAGTCGGGTGCATTGTCTTCTTGCCCAGGAATGCACACATGTATAAAAATTGATTTTGCTTTAACATCCGCCATAGATGGATGATTGCAAAATCGCACGAATGTCTTATCTTAAACAAAATTAAAACATATTCTCTTCATTTCACTTCCATATTGAACGATTGCATAAAAAAGTTTCCATTACAATCAAATTAAACTGTAACGGATGCCAATGTTGGGCAACAATCAGGATCAACATATTTCGAAAATGAAGCATTCTTGGTTATTTGCTGCTAAGGACCACAAGGAAAATTGAGACTACTAAGTTGGAATCTTTTCAGAATTCGTGGCTCAGGCTATTGCAAACGCGCTCTTGATAATTTGTTAGGCACTAACTTTCATCGGGAATGCCGATTACAATTCCGGGCCTTTGCCTAAAATTTCTTATAGTGTACAGCTGCAAAGAAACCCACCCTGCTAAGTAAGCAAAGCAAGTGCAATATTAAATACAACTGGTACTGCAATAAAATGGCCAGCAGTCGTGGACCACATCTCTGCAGTAGTGATATATTTGTGATCCCCTCCAAAGAGCTGCACTATGAGTTTAACTAACGCTACGACGGTCAGTTAGCCCACCTTTGAAGAATTAGTGAAGACCGTATCAGAAGCCACAGGCCTAAATCTTTTTTCTACTAGTTTAACAGCATGAGTTCCATTATGTGCTGCATCTCTTACGGGTGAAATATGCGCAGAGATTAAAAGAAGCCGCTTGCACAATGTTGCGCAATATTTCATTCACAAAGAACACAAAGATACTATAGCATCTCGCTGAAAAAGCTCAATTGCCTAAAATATTTCCCCTCTCCTTGCCAATTCGCTCTTCTCCTTCCTTCACACATAAAATAATACAGTTCGACCAAAATAAACGGCTTAACGACAACGACGAATATAGAAGAGATGAAATAGCACAACAGCCTACAATTGGTGCCGACGTCGTGGACTGTCATGATAATAGTTTTGCCATTACGATCCTCAAGGTTGCCTTGCACATAAACGTGAATAAAACCGCATTTAGGCGTTTGAATAGATATCATCTGTAAACAAGTTTGCGTTTGATACTCTTAATTTCTTTCAAGCATATCGTTTTATTTTAGGAAATTTTAATGAGTTGTAAAGCAACATGTGGGAAAATTCTACCCCTGATGCGAAGGATTTTATTTTTGCATAGCTCAATGAGATGGGACGCTTGACGAATTGCAAAGTATATTAGAGCTGTTGGTGTGATGTGCGACTTGCATTTTGGCCAGTAGTTGCATAAATTGTCAGCAAATAATGAAAATGCAATTATATTAGCTCGGATAGACCGCTCACGCAAAACAATCCACAGAATCAAAAATTGAACTCATTTAGTTTAGAATAAATTCCAGTAAGAAGACGAATGCAACAAAATCAGCATATAGGAAATAAGTTCTCAAACGAACTGAAAAAAAAAGGAAGCAAATTTAATCATGCAGAGACATTTCTTAAGTTGTAATGCTTTGTGAGTAAAACATTTTTTTGGCGATTAAAAAACCGTTTTGAACATGTCCAGACGCACACAAAAATGATCCAACCCAAAGAGAATATGACTACGTTCATAACGAATTTTCTGTTGCATTTGCATGCGTATTTTTACACCCATCATTTTCCCTATTCTTTAACGATCTCTTTTTCGAGTTATTTGAGGCGTATATGCGACAGCAAATGCTTTGGATTTTTTTCCGCTTTTTAAATGTCTCTGCTGAAGCGCATTATTACGTAAGGCAACCTTTAAGTTTGCACGTATATTTGCTCATATCTGCAACTATAGCGTATGCAAATTAAACCTGGGAAAATGCATTCACGTAATTCCCCAATCGGTGGGAAAGATGGACGCATAAGCCAAATTCTGTTTCAGTTGACAGGCTTCAGAATCAATTCTAACACTTTTTTCGACTGGACAATAAATAAATTAGACAAACTCATTGTTGTTTTGTGTGAAAGTGGAAAAAAAAGATGAAAAAACTTCTTCGCGACACCAAATACAAAAAATGTCATCGTTACGGTAGTCAGGAAGCTCACCTATTCAGTGTTGTTCTCATTCATTTTTTGCTCATCAATTACAAATAAGCTATGTTTTGCCTTTTGTGAATTCATTGTCGAATATATTCACCTTTTATTGGTAACCATAAAATTGAATATGTTTATTGTTTTAGCTTTGAAACACTTCAACAAGATCGGAAACAGAGAAGAAAAACGCGATTCGTTATAATACTTTAGCGTAGCTATAATGAAACATCACGATAATTTCCTCGTTTATGGCCCTTCAATGACAATCGAATTCTACCCCTTCGCAGTAATGATAACAACATATAAGAGAGCTTTATGTCAACATAACAAACGAATGGCAATTCCATGGTCGCTATCTAATTCTGAGAAAATACCCCAAAAAGTTTGAAGGAAAATATCTTTCCCAATGAAGAACTTTTTTTGGAATATGCAAACTTACTGCAAGAAGAAAAAAAAAACAGTTTCGTATTAGCCGAAATATTTTAACATCTCATTACTAATGCTGAGTTGTTTCAGCGACAACTGCATATAATTCAGGCATAAGAAGACATTTTTCAATGAGGGTCTAGCTAAAATTTTCGAGTTTCAAATGCACGATTGCCTGCATTAAGACTACTTGTAGTTGGCGTGTTGACATGCTGACTGCTGCATTTTAGTACTGACTCAGGCTTTGTGTTATTTTTCGCTAGCATCATTCTTAGCAATTCAATGCAAGATTGTTGTTTTTTGTTTGTTTGTTGTTGTTGTTTTTTTTTTAAAATAACTAAGATTCGTTGTACTGGTAAAGGGCAAAATGAGAATGTAAAGAAAGCGATCGTCTTATATGTATTGGTCTCGAACATCAGTTCGCATTCGGAAACAGGTGTAAAATTTCGAATGACTTGTTGCCTCAACAACGCATTTACTTGAACGTAGTAATGCCTATTAGGTATATGCAAATGACATTTGAGACTACAGTTTGACAAGATTGCCTTCAGTGTTAGACGTCGCCTTAAAGACTTGCGTTGTCATTTCTCACTTCTTGCTTGTCCCTTGAAAGTAATTACTTAATCGTTAGTTTTGCGAACGTCAGAAAATGAATCGCAATCAAATGATAAACATGCATAAAAAACAATGGAAAATTCTGCGGGACAGGTACTCGAAAAGATTGAAATCATCAGAGATTTTGCGGGAAAAATAACCTAAAAACGCAAATTTTTCTATGTATTTACCAGTTAAATTAACAAGAGTGCAATAATGGTCGACATTTGCAAATCATTGCACTGACACCATTTTTAGCTATGCTGCCACTCAAATTTCAATTTGAACAGGTGGCAGGTGACCTCTGATGCTCCAGCAATTAGTCAGCTGCAAATTTTTTATAAAAAAGCGTGTTGCAAAGCTTTCTGAACGAGAAAGAAGGACGCAGAGAGGAGATAGGGAGTGGAAGGGGGGAAGGAGTGGTAGGTGATACAGGTATGCCATTTAGAGAATGGGTGTTTGTGATGGGTGTTCGTTAGAATTCATGCCACACGATAGGGCAAACTCTAATAATGGTATGAACAAAATTTGATCATAGAGGGGATATACGGTGTAAATATTTGTATGCATAAATTGTTGATCGCAGTTTCATAAATACGAAAACATCTAAATGATATTTAGGTGGCATTGGCAATAGCAAGTTATTTAATAATGTTAGTAATCTGTGCAGTTAAAATTATATGCAAATGCAATTTCATTGAGATTTCTATGTAGATATAAGCTGCACCTTTATCAGCAGCGACTTCACTTTCAACGCAAGATAATATCGCCTCGAATTCGTTACACAAATCACAACTTATAGCTATTAATGGACATTCCAAACGGCACTATTCGCGGTACGAAAACTTTTTCCAACTTTATCATGTTCTCTAGTGATTCGAAACATTTTTGCAAAAAAATTATTTCCTGTTATCAGAGTAGTTTCACTCCAAGTTTTTTTTTTCTTTCGTCTTTGGCACGTTGTGAGTTTGAAAATATATCCGACAGCAGTCGTTTCAACCGATAAATTCGAGATTTTTTGTTGATGCAGTCGTTTACGTTCATTTATAACAGACTTTTTGTTAGCGTTCAAACAAGCAAACACATCGGCGCCTACAAATTGAGATGTTGACTACGTTAGAGAAGTCTATTGACGCAGTATGCTATAAAACAACTTCATTTTGAGCGGAAAGTAAGAAAACAAAGCTAAAAACAGAATCATACCTCAAGTTCTTCGAACATTCTGATTCGTTTCCTTGGTAGTAACAGGCTAAAAATAAAACTCATTTTCATAACATGAAAAGAATAAAAACAGAGATACGCAATCGGCATCCTTCTAAATCGATATAACTAGAAAAAAATGTTGCTTTCTCAACCTCTACGCACATAAATACCACTTAGATTGCAGCAGTGACACAATAAAAGACATCATATTCATAAAATCTCAACAATGTGCACATTTTCCGAACGCTTAACGCATAAAGTTCACGAAGTTTGTGAATCAAACATCGTTGGAAAACATTAAATAACTAATAAATAATGGGTGGTCTTAGGTAGGGTTTTTCCCGAGAAAGGCTATGCGAAGAGATTACGGACGTCCGTAGTCCTCTTGAATACATTGCAAGCCATGTACCAAGTGGGCATCATGAGAAGAATGCACAATCGCTTAAACAGGAACAGGCCGCGTCGGTAATGCCCTCTTCGTACAGGTGACTCCGACTGGTTTGCGCTTTGTAACAACATTCGTTGCAAGAGCACCCTTTCCACCGCCACTAAATTCTCGATCATTTGTCACCCTACGGAGCCCTATTTATTAATGGGCGTTTTATCGGCCGTTCAGTTGGACATCCGCTATCAAATTCTTGCATATCATCATCGGTCAATCGTTTCCAAACCACCGAACAAAAGTCTTACACGTAATTCGCTTACAGAATGCAATCAACCTTTCAAATATGAACTATTGAAGCATCAAAGGTGGATCGATCCCATAGCACAGGCTTCGCAAGAGATAATAAGACATATAGAATGCGATGTCCTTGAATAAGCCTGCTATCGGATAATGCAAGACGGCGGTTTAAGTCATCATCACAGACAACATTTTTGATTAATCTTCATCAATTGTGATGGTATTTTCAATGTTCTCACCTTTTAGGCATTACGTTACGAAGACATGTGGGTATTTCCAAGAGTTTGGACTACTGAAAGCAACCCCAGCAAAAACTTCCCTCAAACCAATCCAAGGGAGTAGTGACATTAAAAACGATAGCATCCGAGCAGCTTCTAGCTACTCAACATTTGTTTTCTATTAGATAGTGGCGCTTTTTGGATTTGAGCGTCCCGTTTACTTACTTACAGTTACGTCACGGCTACACACGTGACTCAACTTTCATAAGCAAACATGCTCGCTGCGTTTTGCCAGCTGGCAACATTTGTAGCACTCTTAAAATGCGACGCTGCTGGTAATCGATATGCCTAGTCGAGAGTAAAGACAATTTTACGTATACATCCGATTAGTTCTTTACGTTGTATATCGTTTACATGCAACTGTTGCTACAAAACTGCACCTACAAAAAACCTGTTGTGCTAGAAAGTTGACCAATAGAATTCTAAGGGAAGCAATAGAATGCAACTAGCCAGGGTAGGGGGCAGCATACCGTTCAAATATGCGGCATCGTGCTGTGCAGTACTACTAATAACGAGCACACCAACAACCAAGTCGCAAGACATTTGTGCACAAATGCCGCACAGTATAATAGGGTTGCGCCAAACTTCGCCGAACGTCGTTGACTGAATTGTTGCTGATGCGTCGTTTTATAGGTCCACTCATGACGACACACTCAATGAAGAGGATATCAAAGTGCTTACCAATTCATCAAGCAATCAACTTTTCTAAATCAAAATAATAGTTTTATTCCCTTATCCGATGACTTTCAAATTTCCTCTGTTAAACTGAGCAGTTAGAAACCGATCTAATCAAAGGCCTTGCCAGTTTCGGTTTTCCAACCGTCATTTAAGATTTAAAATCGACGAGTTCATTTCGTTGCAGCGTTGAGAGCAAGTGCAGAGAACGTTTGCCATCTGATCTAAATATCATAACGTTTGCAGTATTCTAGAAACGACTGGCACGTCTAACAGATAACTTGCTGTTTTCCCGAAGAATCGACTTATTATAAGCATAAAATATAAGTATGAAACTATTATATATGATACATAAACTAAATGCATCTATATTTACTCCATTATGCATGCCAAAAAAAATTTCTTCTTTTTTGCTAGAAAGAATTAAAGGCAAACTCATTGCAAATAAATAAATTATTTAAGAAAACGGTCAAACCTCTCCATGTAAATAAAATTGATGATGACTTTTGTCGAACTTACAGATTTGTTTATATTAAAGTAAATAGTGGGAGGGGGGAGGGGTGGGGGGGAATTCGGTCGACAAATTTCCTTTTTTTCGAAAAAAAACTTGACGAAAATATTTGATCTCGCATTATAAACATGAATAAACTTCTACTCACAAATATTTTAAGATTTTCATCGAAGCAAGCATTTCAAAAATAATTGCTGCTCATGTAACGTTTTGTTAATGTATGAGCGAATATTGGCGACGTTCTGCCACATTCGCAAAAGTTATATACAACGACTGAATAGCCGATGGAATCCGAACTCAAATCTTCTTTTCGTGCAAAAATGGACCGGAGTTAGGATTCAGTGGCTCTCTAATCGTAAACAAAATTGCTTTTTCACTCAATGTTTTTCTCTAGGCATCTATTTTGAAAACAAATTATTCTTAATGCACTTTTGCGTTTATGAATGCTCAAAATAAATCTATGCGCACGCGTATGCTTGAATAAATTTACGCACGAACGTTCTCACCGATCTGATAGATTCCATTCCAGAAGCCGCAAAAATAGTCAAGAAAACTTTTAACCTATTGAAAAATTGATAGGAAAGTTTTCTAAAAACATGTGTTAGGAGTGGGGCTTGCTTATTTCAATCTGAGAGTCATTTAATCAAATTTTACTAAATTAGTGATCATTCCATGAGGTGAGCTCGATGCAATACATTAAATTCTTTAAGACCCAGCTGTTTCAGCAGCCGACATTTCTATCCATAACGTTTGCATTACGGTCATTTTTACGAAAAATGAATAGCGGTAGTGGGAAAGAAAAGAAAGGAAGTTAGAAGAATGAACGTGGAACAATTTTTCTTTTGTCCTTAGAGTTCTGCAAGAAAATGGTCGACGTGGAAATAGTGCTGAACGAGATAAAAATTCGACCTCTATGCGAAAATTGTTTACATATGTGATTAAGTATGCTATTGAAAATTTACAAGTTCACCTCGATGAAACAGTAAAAATCAGAAAGGCAGCAAATCGAGCAAATACGGACCACAAAATCACATCTATAATACTGATCGCGAAACTCGAAGAAACGAGAAAATTTACAGAAGCGTTGATGCGTTATTTGAAACACCATCGAGACAGTCAGTCATTTGGTATCAATCGGTACGCTGTGTTTGCAACTGGTTCGTTTCAGTTGGGTCGCTACTTTTTGCACGTAACGAAACAAGAAATAAGGGCGCATTTGCAGCAACCCTCAACGCACTATACATTTCTATTAACGGTTAATGATATCACGCAAATATCAGTTTCTATGACTTCTTTAAAAAAATGACATGTTAAATGGAGGCAAAAATCATTTGCTGGCATACGCATCCCACTAACGACTTTAGCTCATTGACTAAACAAAAAAAAAAAAATCGAATAAAGGTGCGAAATTCGTTGAAATCTCAAAAAAAAAAAAAACCACCCTGAAACAGCACGCTATATGCAACTTCAACCTTCGTACAAAATGCCGATTCTCAATTATAGTTTTACTCACATCACAAACACTCATTCTCAATCTGGAGTTTTGTTGTGTTTAAAGGCGTTATATAACTGCACCCATCGTTTGATATCGCTCAGTCACATGCCTTCCATTGAAATTCTTGAGAGTATTGTAGCAGACAACAGCAGATCGCAAACAACTTCCCTCACCTGTTTTGTGAGTCGAAGTAGAGTCTGATTTACATGGGCCATTGTTTCGATGAAAGCGCAGATTAGTTTATTCGCAAATTTGGCAACCTCTCAATCTCGCAGTTCTGGTCAAAAATATATCAACTCCAAAAATATATCAACAGATCATCACAGTTCGCTCACGTCTACTCATAAAAAACATGATCTATGCTTTTGTAGTTCAGCTCTTTTGCAGTCGTTATCACGGTCGGCTTAGCTCCGACTTAAATTACCACCAGCATTCAAACAATAGAAATATTCTAGCTGAAATTAGAATGTCCAAACACGTTATCCATCACGAGCATAGTAACTTCAACCATATTTCTTCCTTTGGAAGGACACGGTCGGGGATAAATGAGTAGTGTGATCCTACAGAGTTTCACTGTGAACCCGAAAACCGCTTGGTAGCCTCTAAATTTGAGGCCATGAATATCAATCGTACCTTTAAGGTAGTCGGTGAACTACGGGATTCTATTATTCGGTCTTTTTTGGGCCAATCTATGAATGAGGGAATCAGTCGATCACTTAGCTGCCTTTTATTCGCAGAACGCTTCAAAGTGCTTTAAAAGCAACTTTAGTAGAGAAAATACAAGGCTTTTGGCGCATCGCTCGGCATCTCTACCGAATATTTCAGGTGAAGGTAGAGAAAAATAGCCTTCCAGATAACCGGACAGCGAACTATATTCAAAACATTTTAGCCAATAAATTCAACGATTCAAATAATTTATCAACGATGAGCAAATAAATTGTCGCATCCATCATATGCATTCAAACAGTTGGAAAAGAGCAATAAGACGAAACGAAATACCTGTAATATCTCACCGCTTGTGCAAAAGTGATAAGGAAGCCTTACGCAATGAAAAATTGAGTGTTTTTTCAGCATAGATGAACAACGACGATTAGCACCTTAGAAATATATGAATAATAAGACCTTCTTCGAGCTCAAATACCGATGCGTCGTTGTCATGCAACATTCAATAAACATAGCAGATCGTTTTCCCTTTAAGCACATTCGTAAATGTCAAGTGATGTTCTTTTGCATATCTAATATATCGCATGCTCTCAAACTGAGAATCTTTTTTTTAAAGGATGGTACAATACAAATGTAATACGTATCTGCGTTTTATTTTAGTGCCGATTTGATACGGTAAATAAATTGGTTGTATATTAAAAAGCAGAAACTAAAATGGCCGTATTTTTTTAGAACCATTCACGACGATTGACGCGTAACAACGTCGAAAGACTTTTGAAGCTTTCAATTATAGCCGATTAAAAAAGTGGCACGTGCGTGAAAAAATTTGATCATCGATTGAAGTCCATGTTCGCTATTTGACGCATATGATTTTTTTGATACATTTCCTTTCTAGGAGCCGAAAAAAGAAAAGATCTGTGACTCGAGTATAATTCTTCACGAAAAATTTACGCCTCAAAGCTATAATTAATGCTAATAAACACGTAATTTACTTTTAAATTGCGTATTTGCTGTCACGGAGAGGAAACTTCAATACGTCTATTCGCATAAGTGCACATTTATTCGATCCTAAAACTTTATGAAAAAATACACACTTGGAATTCAAAAAAAGCGATACTTTTGGCAGGTCTTTCCAGAAACAGCTGCATTGAATTCTCCATATCAGCAAACATCATAGCCTTTTCAAAATGATCTCTACTTGAGACAAAGAATCACGATATTTCATGCACATAGAGATTCAAAGATTTACAGCTAGGCGCATAAAGCTAACGTTGAAGATATGCAAATAAAATGCTATGCTTAATGCAGGTTTCTCGTATCTATGCACGTTGAGTGTAACAGGACACAATATTTCTCGTTTGGGTTGATATCAGCTTGCATTACATTTACAATACTTGAGGCAGTGGTTAAAATAAAGATGATGAAATGGACCCCGCAGTTAGAACATGAAACGTTATTTAGAATCGAAATGCCAGAAAATTCAACTCAAGCTTGAACTGCATATATACCGACATAGTGATGCTCTGAAACGGTTCAGAAGTATTTCACAGAATTCGTACTTTACGATTGTTCTTCGAATGTAACAACTAGTTGTATGCCAAACTATTAGGCCCCATTGGATTATACCAAACCTTGAAAAACTCGAACTCAGATGTTTTCGCGCTGATTTTATCTTGCATTCTGAAAAAAAAAAAAGAAAATTTAAAACTAATAAGCACAGCCACTTCGGTCTTTCATCTTGAAAAAGCGGTGACCTCCGGCATCAGATCTGGATTGCTCTTTGTAAGACAGCTCTTCGTGAAGACTTCCTATCGATCCAAGTGGCTCGTATTTATTGAAAACTTCATTATTCCTTTCATTCAGAATTTGCGCTAATAAATTTATTTTCTTCGTTTTAACTATTCTTTCAACATTATATTCGATATAAAAATTTCATCATGCATCATTAATCTAAGAACCGCGTTGTTTATGCTTTTAGACGCGATTCGTCCTATTTCAATTTTTTAATATGCATTTTCTGTTCACTTATTACATGCTCATATTTCCTTCCGCTCAGTTATATTTTACGACGCGCTTTGTACGCATCAATGAACGAACGAATGGGTAAATAAATAAACAAATAAACAAATATGAATAAATCTTAATATCTAGCAAGTGTAACGAGGCTATCAAGGAGAGGTGTTATCTTAACACGTTGTTTTATTACTCTAAGACCTATTAGAAATCCAGTTCAATATCGCCGCATTGACATAAGTAAGTACCTCTCTCTCCCTTGAAAAAAAAAGACTTTAGAAGCCACGCCATTTCAAAATAACTGGCAAGATGGCTGAATTACAAATGTACGTACGAAAAACACTAAAAAAAACCCAAGAAAAATGTGGAAGCTGAAGCGGAACAACAGAAGCTGTGAAGCGCAAAATTCTTTACTATTTTGCGAAGTTTTGACCACCAATTTCCACTTAACTTTTGCGGTGAAAAGAGGTCAAAAACCAACATCCACTGAGTGGTTGAACAGTTCAACAAGCATACAAAATGGCCCAATTAAGAGCAACAAAGTTAAATATTTGTACTAGTCACATCGAAGAACAATCTGATCATATTCCAATCTGTTTAGCAGAATATAAACTATCAGATACAATTCTAAGCAACTATTAAAATGCTCAAGTTGAAGTCGCAACCTTTACGATCATAAAATCATAACATTTCATTATTTATACCGAGGTGCATTTGATCCAAACACTGAAATGTGTTAATAATAACACATTTTTTTGTTATGCCTAGCATCTGCAGAAAGACCATCAACAGTACAATATTTTCTAACGAGAAACCAGAATAAGACGCACCACCAACGAAAGCAAATCGAATAAACGCAAAAAGCCCGAACCGACAATTGAAAATGTAGTAAAACGATGCATAGAAACAATCCGGTCAGCCGGCATATCCAGAAAGACAGGAAACATAATAGCTGCATGACAGTGTGCATATTTTGAGCGTTGCTGCGTAAGGATTACGCTTTTTATGTGCAGACAACTATTTTGGATTGTTTGGATTGCTATTGGTGAAATCGAAGTAAAGCGAGTGTTTACGAGAAGAGAAGAAACGCGCGTAGCCGCCATGGACGTGCGGCAAGCTTGTGAGCAAAAACTCGGCTCACCGCTGCCGCATCGCTAGCTAATGCGTTCTTAGATGCGTCCGCCGCCTAGCTGCTTAAATGAACGCGATCCTGCCTTCCAATATGCGTCACCCCCCTCATAACACGCGATCATTCAATATTATATCACATCCATACGCAACCATAGAATTAGTTCAACATTGAAATATTACAGCATTCATTTCCCATTACACCTATACATCAATGTACTTTTCATCTCGATGTTGTTGTTTCAATATTCTTTCATTATAAAAGGTAACAAATTACTTATCTATGTCTGCTTCTTGATCCTAAAATATGGCACAATAAAACAGAAGTTTGCGTGAGGACATGCAATAGCTCCTTTGTATAGTTATAGCCTTAGAAGAAATGAAGCTTGCGTTTTTATGTGTACGTTGGCAGCATTAGAATGAGTTCTTTATAGTCTTGATGAAGCTTTTCAATGAAACGAATGCAATGCTTTGCAGCACAAGACTTTAAAATAGCAGGTACGACCTAGAAAGAAGTTGCTGCCATTAGATATGGAAGGCATTTGCAATAAATTTCCTGCATATTCTTTGGTGTTAGGGACGGCATTTTTTTCAATCATCAATTGAAAATACGAATGATTTTTGCACTTGCTACTACAATTCCCAGGTAGGATGTCAGGAAATGGTGGGATGAGTGCGATGGTTAGTGTGCCTCATAGTTTCAACAGCGCAAAAATTAAAGCCTTTTGCACGAGACAATTAAAAGCGGTCGGTTCGCTTTAAACATGAATGCATATTTTCTTTTTGTCTTTTTTTGGGCAGTTAAGGACAATGGATGGTTGAATGGGCGCGGAAATGTAAAAGCACAAACCGTGCCAATGCCTCAGGGCTGCTTTCCAGACTGTTTTAATGATTCATAGACAATCATAATAGGGAACGATCATAGATTTTTTTTTTAAGTGAAGGGAAAGTCTAATCTTGACGAAGGAGAACGAAAAAATGAGATCAAGTATTTTTGCTCAATCGTTCATTGCAAGAAGCGAATTAGTTAGGAACGATTACAGTAGTGGTTCACACAACACTTTTTTTTTTGAATGGAAATACAAATGTGTGATTGATAGTAGAAGAAGAGAACAGAGAATCGGAAATAATATCATTGGTAACAAAAATATTAAAATTCATCTAAATGGGAATGCAACTAGCTCTCTCAAGAGAAATATTGCACAGTGAATAAAGATTCATTAAAAGCAACTAAAGGAGCGTAAATAATTTTAGAAATTGATCACCACTAAAGATGATGGAAATTTTGTATAATATCAACAAATGGAGATAAGCAATTGTTTTTATTTTCCTATGTGACATTCATTTTTCGATATCAAAGTATTGTGACAAGCTACACACAACGCGGAAAAATGAATCATGCACTATGATGAAAGATATTAAGAAATCAAGAAGCCGGAAAGCGTTGAAAAAACATTCGTGGACTACTGTAGACTGCTCCTATTAGTTTGAATTTATTGATCAAATTTTATCATATTTTACTTCTCATTCATGACCACTTAAGTTTGAGTTCAACCTCATAAACATTTACATAGAAATTTCCAAAATTTTCTCTACCTAAGGCCTTGATCAGTTCCTGAAATCAGTTTGATACTTTGCGATGACCACTATATACTCATGAAAGAGAAGCACTCTATCCATATTGGATATCAGGTTGGATGTTTGTGAGCTGTATTCGCAGAGAGCATACAACACGGTAACTATCCAATAAAACGCGTTGTTAACACTCCGTTTGTACCGTCACCTCTACAGAGTTTCTCTGACATAATCGCGTAACGCATATTGCCACATTCTTTCAGGAAACATTTTGCACACATCCAGAATAGTTGGCTGCACGATCGAAACATCAATATCGTCATCAGCACGTGGGTAGGCTGATGTCTGCACAGCCAACAAAGTTGGCATGAACGCCTCAAAGATCGATTATATTGAACAGTGAACTCGGTTTCAGCGATTGTTGCTCAGAGATCTAGACTAGACGATTTCACTTCTAGAATTCCATGAAACCACTAGCAAATTTGTTGAGAACATAACAAATTATGAAATCTACCAGCTGCATCCAACTGAGGCAGCAATACCATTTTGAAAGCCTCACATTCTGAATACTCACTGACAGATGGGCTGACTTTGAAAACTCACTCTCAAACAAAAATTTAGACTGAAATCACGGTTAATGCTCAAAGAATCCACATTAGCGAACTAGTGCTCCGAAATTTATCAATCTTTTTAGTGTAGAAACTCAGTAGACGATGCAATACATATGGAACGGATGAAATGCGCGTTGCATCATTTTCACATATAAATACGAAACAGTCTCATAGAAATGAAATCACTCGAAAGACAAAACATCGAGATTGGTGACTCATTATCGAATCTAAAAGCTTGTGAAAATTTTTTATTTTCGAGAGGCCATTTTTGCCGATATCTATTGAAACAATTCGTTTAAATTACTAGCGAATATTCTCTCGTAAAATTGAACAACAGAAATGATTTTAATTCCATTGTTTTACCTGTCCTTAAGCCCTCAGGTTGCATTGCAATAAATGCTTCAGCAGCTATTGCATGAAGCTCACTGCAGCAAAGCAATTCAATTAAAGAAGATGAGTGGGAATTTTAAATGGATCGTACACAGCATGATATAAATAGTGGTCATTAATACTAGTAACATAAGAAAATACAGCAAGCGGACAAAAAGATAAACAAGAACAGTGGACTGGGGAATGTTTACCTTCGGTGCACGGAGGAAAAAAAGCGCACAGATTTCTAGAACAGTACCCCTCTTCCTCCCTTATGTCCATCAATCGTGTATACCTAAAAAATGTGCAAGCTCTGCAGTAGACTGACGACTTGATCTAAACTAAGCTTTGCACAAGACTCCTCCTAATTTGAGAATGCATCGTATGTTCCAATCATTACCCCCCCCCCCCCCCTTTCAATGAAAATAACAGGAAAGCCTATAGCCCCCTCCTTCTTTCAGTGGAAAACTCAGAGAGCATACGCCGTCCTTAAAAAGTAGAAAAACTCTACAAGTTCCGGGTTTATAGTTCTTTTGAAGAGCTCAATATTTGTAATATAGGCTTCAAAAAAAAAAAATTAAATACTCAGAGTTTTGTAAACTTTAAAATGGTTATAGCTCATTTGGTCTATGAAATCAGAAGTAAAATTTTCCGCTAATACAATTTTTGCTAGCACGTAAAAATGCTTCCATTGCGTGAGTAATGTTCGACGGAGAAGAAAAGTTTTGTGTGATGTGCAATGCAATGCCATTACAGCACCAAACAAATAGTGCGCCGGAATAGAAAAGAAGCAAGTCGAAGTAAAATGTCTTGTCGTTGTGTGTAATCACAGCTACATCTATTTTCGGTTGCTCATACTGTTTCTCTTCTAGTCGCTTTTACATGTAATCCTCGTAGCCTGCCACAGACGCTTAATTCATTGCTTAATTTCAAGCAAGACGTCATCATAAATATCCATCAGTTTTATCACCAACTCAGCTATATTTGATGATTCGAAAGGTTGAGTGAATGCTATAAATGTTACAGACACTGCATCTTTCTTACACTAGCATGCGAAACGCAATCAAAATGCACATCTCGCACGTTATGAATAGGACGCCAACAGTGTTCATCGGAAATCCCTCTAAACGAGAACACATGCTACCAAATAGTTCCAAATTATAGCCATGATGTTCAAGAATAAAAAAATTTTAGGGAATCCTGAGAAAAATACTGAAGATGGCGAAATGGAATCTTTTTTGATAATCCCAACTCAACAAAAGTGTCGTCGCGCTACGTCGTAGTCGTATCGCATTGGCCTCTTTCAGTTGTAACACTAGTGTTCCCTGAGAAAAGCCGTGCCGTGCACTTCTTAGAGATGTACATATGCGCACTCTAGTAGAAACTAAACCCTGTAAATCACTAAAATCTGAATTTGCAAATGATCAAACATACGAATTAATGCCTCATAGCCAAATCCTATGGATTATTGGAAAAGAAAATCTGGAAATTTTAAAAAAGAAAATCTTAGATTATAATTTTATGAAGCACTTATGGCAAGAAAAAAATTTTGCAAATAAAGGAAATATCAGAAATCGCTCAGAAAATTCATCGGAATTAGGGAAAAAATAGCGCATAATCAATACAATGAACTAACCAGTGCAACTTCAAATTTTGAAATTCACATCCCTCGAAAAGTTGTACTAAAAACTTTTCATAAATGCAGTGGATTAAGGTTGTGCGAAAAATAATAGTGGGAAGAAAAACTTTTTGATTCTGACTTCATGGGAGTAGGGTTGATTCTGAAAGAACTCTGAAGATGAATAGCACGAATAAAGATGAATTTGCATCTAGCACAATTTCTTTCAACGTCAAATTTATGCACTTAATGCGATGTTGCCAATCGTATACTACATAATCAGCATTCAGACGCTTCTTAAGTATCACTTAAACGAATGCTGATGGTTATTACTATTGCGGACTCTGCTGATCTGTTCGGTTTCTTTTCAGTGTTCTCATTTATTTAAACAAGAACGTCGTATTTCCTACAACGAAAACTTCAGCCGCATAACGCATCAGACAATCCCCCCAAGCACCAGCTATCTTCTCGCTCCATATTGCCAACCAATAACTTCATCTTCCATTAAGAATTTCTTCTTATCCACCAGCATGCGGAAGGCGGCACCACATTGGTAGACAGCACAAGATGGAAGATTCACTCAACGTCTATGCTAAAGTAACAGTAGGAAAGAATTGAGTCTCAACAAAAAAAAAGTTCTCGACCTATTTTTTCCAATCGCTGTTTCAATGAAACATAATGGGATGTCAGCACCGACATCGAATACACCGTATTTGATAAAATATAGGCATCGTTGAATAGTGGTTAACCCTTAATAGAAGCTTCTTGGTGAATAGAAATTTCTCTTGAAAATACGCTATCCTTTTGAAAAGGCATGCGTTCAAAAATACTTAAAGTTCCCCTCTTAAAGTGCTGAAATTTTACACAGCAACTTTTGACGTCATTGTTCTTTAACTCAATGCTATACTCTATTAGATACACAGATTCCAGTGTTTAAAAATTTCTTTCAGTGAAAGAGAAATGAGAAATATAAAGGAGTAAAATATTGAGGCTAAAAAAACATGGAGACCGTTTTTAGGAGTGGAAGGCTCAAAGTTCCTACTAAAGCATCAACGCAATGTAAAAGAAGATGCAAGACACAGTGTTCAACGGACTACTATTGAATGTAACATTCGCTGTGAGCAAACACCAGCCCGTGGGATCGCATCAGAAAAAAATGCGGAAGGAAGTATGATTGGTCATTCGATCTACTGTTTAAAAGTTTCAAGAAAATTCTTGAATCATTCTACTTACGAAACTTATAGCAAAGCAAAAATTCGGCGATTAAATAGAAACAGGATGTGATACACCTGTTAACAGCTTCAGGTGCAGAACACAAGATGATTAACAGTATGTCACAGTAATCAAATGCATATGAAGACAGCAGCCATAACAAATTCCATTTATTCGAAAACGTAAATTAAGTCGCCATCGCGACAAGTTCAGGGTTGAGAGTGAAAAAAAATAAAGCAGATTACTTAGAGTTAACCTCTGCAGGAGGTTGATGAAGATGGAGGTATATGAGGAAAGCCTACTGACAACAAAAGAAGTTACTATAAGCATTGCGTTTACACACTAGCTTCATTAATGCTCATTTATCGGATAACAGTGAGTTTAATAGCGCAGACCGGCGAAAAATTATGATTCAAGTACCTTCTGCTCTCTCAGATGATTTAAGCTCAGCAAAAAAACCAACGTTCGCATTAACGCCTATCATTAAGCAAATGTCTCGTTTAGCCCACGGATTGCGCTATAACTGCATAAATTTCAATATGACTATTGACAAATCTATTTGCATATTTATAACGTGCTCACTTTTTATATAAGTGCATATTTGTTTAATGCGTTGCTTAGCTGAAGCCAACAAAGCATAATGCAGTTCACTTTATGCAACTATAACGAAACCCGTTTTGATTCAGTGAAAAGTTTTTAGATTGTTAGAGAATTGAAGGTCACATTTCCATAAGCCATTCGACGAAGGCGGCAAAGAGATTAAAAATAAGAGCTCGAAATTTTTGTTGACGTTAAGATTGGTTAGCGATTATGGATGCGATGAGACATTTTACTTGGACGCTTCGTCTTCGCGCTAGAAATAAAATGCACCTAGTTTTGATGGGCTTCTGATGCAGCTGTGATGCCGATGAATCGAATATACGCTAGAAACCATGCAATAAGTGTCATATCCGCCGAAAAAAAGCTATTTAATAACAGAAGTTAATTGGTGAAAGTAAGTCACATGCAAATATCATGCATCCCTTCGATCGATGAATAAAACAATGACAAATAATACAGAGATAAGAATAAGAAATGTTGCAGGTTTTCTTTTATATTACGCCCGAGTCCAAAAACAAACGCACATTAAGATAACGAACATTAGCACTGAATTTCCAAAAAAAGCGCTTATTTTACGAATCTCAATCAGAGTACTGTTATGCAGAAATTACAAAATAATAGAATACTTTAATAGCGGTAGAATTAAAAAAGAGCAAAGAGAAATAAACGGAAAAAATGTGAATGGCACTGCAAAATTTGAAATGACCGCATCGATGCACGGAGCAAACAGTTTTAGTGGAGAGATGGATTGTCGACAATTGTGCTGCTCGCAGCCGGTCGAAAGAATACGCTGTTGACAGTGACGGGCGTCAAAACTAATTCAGCTCCGCCTACTGCCAGAGACTGTTACCTGGCACGACTCTATGCAACTGCTCTTCTTCTGCTCTTCTGCGCTTCTCTACAGCTTGTTGGACTTCCTTTTTGACGAATGTCAGGCTACAACTTTGTTTTAGTCAATCGAAACTCCGCGCAATGTGCACTTCTACTCTTTAGACTTATGGGGCAAGAACATCGCGCTTACAGAAAGCAGGAAAGGAACAACGAGGACATAATTGGTCACACTTGTGTAACACATGAAGAAGGACCTCGATACTTACTACAGATACCTGGAATAAGCTGTGTGCAACAGTCCTCTGCATATCTATCTCCACACACCAACTATGATCCCGCGCTCGTCTTCTGAAAGGATACAAACACGCGAAGAAGGCGAAACAAAATTCTAGCGAGACGAAAAGGAAGATTTCGCTGGAGATTTTGTGGGAAGGGAAATATAGGAATGCCACAGTGTTGTGGGAAGATTCTATATGTCCTTACATTGTTGTGATTCCTTTCTGGTGTACTTAAGCTGTTTCAGCAATGTCTAGTTTTGTAGTTGGGACTATCGTATTAGCTCCGTACTGCGAGCTCCCTTCCCCGCCACCCTTACCAACTTCCAAATTTTATCCGAGATCTCGTGACGAAGTGACAAGTCTTACTACATTTGCTTATTGGAAAAGTTAAATCGAGTGGCGACTCCGGCAGGACTTGCCACTTCGTCACGAGATCTCGGATAAAATTTGGAAGTTGGTAAGGGTGGCGGGGAAGGGAGCTCGCAGTACGGAGCTAATACGATAGTCCCAACTACAAAACTAGACATTGCTGAAACAACTTAAGTACACCAGAAAGGAATCACAACAATGTAAGGACATATAGAATCTTCCCACAACACTGTGGCAATTCTGTGTTTCCCTTCCCACAAAATTTCCAAAGAAATCTTCCTTTTCATCTCTCTGAAATTTTATTCCGCGTTTTTCGCATGCTGACGCGGTACTCTTCACTCCAGGGCAACGTCCACCAGTGAACCGTCATTACCAGCTGCGGGGCTAGTGCTGCAACTGCTGCGTCAATTGGGCCAGGAATATGTTCTATTTTGCGACCACAGTCATTCCAGAAAAAAAAAAAAACAGCAGTGCCATTGGGAGATCAAACATTAGCAAAAAAGTGAGTATGCAATCTCGATTGGTATAAGGCAGCTATTTTGATGTCAGGTGACAGAAATATCTAAGCTTTGAGATCTGAATGCGGCACTTTGTGGTTCGCCAAACCAATTCTTTTAAGCAGAAAAAAACACTCTCACGTGTGCTCATTTGCTTGATTACAGTCAAACAGCAGAAAAGAATAGTTGTGTTTTATTCTGTGCCTATCAGAATTTTATTTCCAGTGATTATTGTCACGTACCATTCTTGAATACAATCAAAACTTAAACGAAGAACGAAGTACAGAGATTCTCCTCTGGGAAATTATCCGGGCAGTCTGAAACAACGCAGTTCAATCCGAGACATCCTGCTCGCCTAATAACACCCAGTTTCCTTCCAGGAAACGAGTGATTTCCCTGTTTAGCACATTTTTCATACCACGTTTCCCCGAAGAGTTCAAGGAAATGTGCTAAGTGCAAAAAATTTAAAGCACATTTTTGCTCAACTTATCTCAAGTCCCCGGCTTCCTGAAATGCGTAACAGTTCATTGAATATTTTCATTTGAGACCGGATTTGTAAATTTTTGTCAGTAGTATAGGTTTCATTCCTGATTTCGCTTCTCACCCAAAGAACTGAATTTCTATAGCATGCCGAATATCAAAAGTTTTACTGAGGATTTGGTCGAATGCAAAAACAACAACTCTGTATTCTCAACAAAGATAGGAGGATGGACAACTTTTTCCACGTTCCACGTGGGTACATTCATATAAAACCTGTTTCAATCAGAATTCGACGGCCCGCAAAAACTGTGAACCTCCAAGTCTTGAGCACTGAACTGTGAACTTGCAAAATGATTGATTTACTTACAAAAAACGGTCTGCACATGTATTATCTACTTGATTTTCGCGTCTAACAACTGAAATTTAATCAAGGTTGGTTGAGTTGGTTTCTGTGGCAATTTTAGTGCATACTGTGTAATATTAGAGATGCTAGTTACTGTCGATAGAAACTTCAACATTTGAAACAATAGAAACCAAATATTATTTATTTCTTTTAACAAAACAAATTACAAAACAATTCACGTTCTCATCAATGCGTCACTTCCATGAAATATTCTTGGTTCAAGGATAGATGCTTAGAGAAGAAATTGCAACGAATATGGAGGAGTGCAACCATTAAAAATGAAATGATTTGTTACTGCAAAATTCTGCTTGCTGTTGTGAAAATTTTTCATGTTTCAATGCAACATACGGTTAAGCGCAGTTACTCGACTGCTGTGATATGGCTCTTCTAATGCACACTCAGAACAACATTAGAAAATTATCTGGATGTTACAGAATAAATTGGGGTGGAAATCATATGCTATACAAAAATTTCGGCTCCTCTGCGATACATCGAATTCTTTCCCTTCTTAAAAATAGGAATTTACACTAGAAGCAATGAATAATATTACTTGGTTTCTCAGCATCAGAAGGTAATATGTTTTAAGAGGCTTACCAACTCAATATTCATAAAAAAGGCATCATAAATTGTGAGGAAAAGTTGCTTAAAACTACTACATATGGACAAGTTCGTTTCGCTATAGACGTTGTTGGATTTATAGTCATGTAATTAGAACTGTGCTTCGCAGAAATTTTAGTGAAAGTGATCTGAACCTAATTTCCTTACTCATTTTCACGACTGATACATACATGAACAACCTTTGCTATTCGACTGGCCATACACATTCTACCTCAACGCTTGGATTTGGGGAGATTGATGAAACGAATAAATATTTCATTCCCAACGATAACTTGAAAAACTCCATGATTGTATTCCGAAATTACCACCTGACATGAAAAATCTGCGAAAATATCGGACGTTTTGTTCGAGGCAAATTCAGATGCAAAAATCAAGCGTTATCGACCGATCGAACAGCAACGGTTACCTCTTCGTGTCGGACAGCCTGACTGGTTTTTCAAGTTCTCTTCAACCGTGAAATGAGACATCACGTTGGCGCTCAAAGTTCATGTATCGTTCCTAATGACAGGGCAACTTCGGTGAATGTGGTTGTGGGCAAGTCACATCGAAGAACGATGAGCAAACACCTGTTAGCAGTGACTTTTCTTTTTTGCCAGTTACTTCCATCAAACCTGGATCGAGCAAACATGAAACATGTCATTAATAGTAGGCAGAGCAACAGCAATAAGCTTCTATCTTAAACTGAGACAGTTCTGGGAAAGCTTGAAATTAGCCACGAAGCGCTTGATACAAAATGTGCTCAAAAGAGATGACGAAAAAGGTAACAGCGGCACAAACTATGAGCCAGCAACTTTCAGCGAATAGAGGACGTTTGCCAAGCGCAGAAAGAGGGCATAGGTAGACTGATTCCGCTATTGATATGGAATTGTATTTATTAAAGCGCATAAGTGATTCCAGACGATGGCCGACATGAACTGAATGCCAATATGTGTTGTCTATAAGGCAGCATCACATCTATTGTGTTATCGCATTGCTGCATTCGTTCGCCTTGGCCCATTCCGAACGTTCATAAATATGTCTCCAAACACGTACCCTACAGCCTCCTAGCTTAAAAGCATATTTCCTCACTTTCCAGATCTAGTAATATCAGATATGATGGTAAATTTACATCGGTAGTCTTTCAAGTGAGAGTGTTGAGCTGTTTTTTGGGCAAAACATGAAAAATTTGCTCCGCAATACTGATCAGCTAGCAGGAATGAACTATACAGAAACATCCTCAAATATTCGGCTAAACCCACTGGAACTACGCTAATCGACGTGTCTCTTTTGAAATGCAGGTGAACAACAGGAAGTAAAACATTAAACTCGAGCTGAATTAATGCTTTCGATGAGCTAATCCAGCTAATCTTCTAATAACTCTAAGTTGTCGTGCATTAACATCCACTTAATTCAACACCTTACGGTGATAAATCGCCGAGAATCTTCGTTCGTTCAATCTTCGCATCGTTCATATTGTCGCTACGTCTTACGATCGCTTATTGCTAAGCAAATTGTTGAATTGCATAAGCAAACTGATGAACATATGGAAAGGCTGCGATCATATCGTTCTTTCGCAATAATGTGCTCATCGAAATTTTTACATTATAAGCAAAACGTTTAGTTGCTCGGTTTATGTACACATGTATTGACAGCCACGATTTAATTCTTATCGTTCCGAGCATTTCAAACAGACTCACCATTAGCGCAAACGTAAAGTGATCAAACTTCCATGCAACACTGAACAATCGAACGGAAGTACACTGTGGAGTTCTAACACTGCCTCCAATGCATCCATTAGGAAAATTGAGCGAGTAGTCCTAAGTCTTTTCAATGAAGATTTTTATACAACTTTATGCGCCACAAATAACGATGCTACAGCCGCATTTTAGCGACGTATTCCATTGAATATTTCATTACTGCTTCGTGAGTAACGTTTCCTAAACAAATATGCTACACTTCCAAGTTTCTGACTGTTCACTGAGCTTTCATCCTGACATATATGGAGAAGCTTTCAAAATAAACTTTCACCATAAATCCCTTTCTTTAGCATATTGCATCTTTAAAATGCTATTAACAATCAGTGATAAAGATGGCGATGAGATCGCCTATAAGCGTGTTTATGATGAAAACATAGTAGAATGATTCTTGAAGCAGCAGTTGAAATCAGCCGAAAAAGTTTTTATATTTCAAAATCTCGTCTTTTTCCGAGCTTCTAAATGTGAAATTATCAACGCTGCATTAAGAGCGCACAACATTTTGATTTCCTTCCGAACATAAGCATCACGTAACGATTGCTACTTCCTTCGAAAGTTTTCTGTAAGAATGGATTAAGGTTATTGATAAAACAAAAGAAGGAACTACTATGTTCGATGCATCACCTCTACGTTTCTTCTCTTCTCTTGCGAACCACACACTGCCTACAGCAACAAAAGTATAAAAGGATGGTCGTCGCATTGACTGATTTCAGTGCTGCCTAGGTCTTTCAACAACAATAAGAAAGCTCTCTAAATGAAATTCGTTAGGGGCCAAACGTGAAAATATGCATATTGGTTGAATGGGAATGAAAGCACACGAGAGGGGCACTACATGATCGCTGATTTAAGATACACTTTTGCGATCAGCACAACGCACTGCGAAATAATTGGCCAAGAGATTCCACAGCTGTAGTTTTGAAATAATTCGACATCAAAAAATACACAGAATTCAATTTACTCACTAATGCCAGTAATCAGTAATTCGTCGTTAGCAATATTTTTTATAACACTCCGAACTTTGAAGTGCTTATATTCGGCAAGTATGATAGCGTTTCGCTGGGTAAATCATTGATATTCGCTGGGTAAACCATTGAAACCATTGAAGTTGCTGGGTAATTTAGCGGTTCATGTGGTTTCATGTTGACTTCCTCTATCGAAGTCTTTCTAGCGCGCATGAATCACCGTTTGAAATGATTTTTAATGACGTCTATATAATGATTTTTTACAAAATGGATTCGTTCGGAGCTTCAAGCAAACAATTAAATCTATGTAGCTTAATGCATTTCATGACGAATAAAAACTATATTGTAAGACCACTTTCGATTAGGATATAAGTTCTAAGAAAAACATTTAAGAAATACATCTTTCTGCTTGCTTAGATTGGGACATAAATTTGCAACTCAAAGCGCAAATTTTGGCTAGCCAACCGGAGGCCAGTCATATATCTATCTGATTATTCTACAATTTTACAGTTACATTTTAAAAGAGATATGTTTTAAAATCTATTTACTTATTTATCAGTAGAACCGTACGACGTCTATGAAACAATATTTGCGAACGGTGTTGATTGTTATATGGTTTACATAAAATGTGCTGAACATCCAAGCTTCATGGAACAAAGTTAAATTTTTCGCAATGATAAAAAAGTACACCAATCATTCGAAAGCGTATTTTTTCAACAGAAGTATAAAAATTTACGAATGCAACATTTCAGTAAAATGAAATATCTTCTACGAAACATATCAGCTGCAAGTTTTTCGTAAAAATTTCCAAAGTCATATAAAAAAGCACAATTGGAAATTTGCATTTGCAACACGTATTGCAGCATCCTTTCTATGGGTACGTGCTCCAGTGCATGCATAGTCTCGTGCCATCTGTCCGCTGGAGTTTCAAATCAGGAGGTAAATGAAGCTGGAGCTATGAAATTGCTAGGCATAACGCACACCATATGACGACTTCTTGCACTGTCTTTCACGTTGGTCTATCAAATTCGAAAACAGCCGTATGTATTCATTCAAATATAGCCGAGAAACTGTACATTACTCTAGTCGCATTCTTATCCGCACTAATCGAATTTTCATAAATGGGAACTTTTGCAAACTTACAGGGTGGTCGGATAAGTCAAAGTATTGCTGCATTATTACTCACACTTTATTACCCGCTAATAATTTATGCAAACGGTGAAAGAAACTGCAAAAACGCATATTTGTCATCATTTCGTACGCAAATACGACACATAACTTGACGTAAAAGATAGCTTCTGTGAATCAAAACGGTTTCCAAAGCGCTACTAGTGACTCAATAATGAAGTCTTAGCCTACGTGCAAATAGCAAAGTAAATAATCGTTGAGTGGCGTGGGGGAGGTAACACCCACAATGGGCCGCTGTGAATATGCCCCAGCTGCACGCAACAGCTCAACAGGGTTGCCGAATCGAATGTGCGCTCCACGAACACCCCCATCGATTTTGTTGCAGTCTTCAAATGCCCCAGTCGCATGACTCAACACGGGCTGAGCGCGCTTTAGCGGAGAGCTCGATATGAGGCGGTATTAGTTTCCTCGGTTGTGTCCACCAAAGAGCATGATCATGAAATCAGACGTGAAGTCATTTTGAGTGCTGATTCAGCGCACTCATATTTTCATTCTGCAGCTTCAATAAATAAAGGCCCCCTGTTGACGGTATTTTCACATTCTCTTGTGTCGTCTATAGTACGACAATTCAATCAGAATTCCTACGATTGCCTCCAAAGATTTGTTTTAGTGCAATCGGCGTTTGGAACGCTTTCAGTTAGCGTATCTAGAGAATTGCACATTTGAGTGCTAAGTATGTATTCGACTTCGCGGTGAGACAAGTGGAAAAACGTGCCAGAAAGGATATTAGGATTTGCATTTTTGCAGTTTCGCTAATCACGCTAATCGGTTTCATGAATTCTAAACAAGTAATAAATGCGAAAATAATAATGCATGCACAATCATGCTGTTTTGTTTCAATCAAGCCTAGCCAGTCTTACAAATCATATCCGGAAAATTGCTTCTGCGAGTATTTTACAATCGTTCTAAAATGCCCTAAAACATGCATTTCTACTTTTGTTAAGATCACTTCTTTATATGCGCAAACCTGTGACAGGCAATTGCCATAAGCGGTCACAGTGTTAAAAAATCGATTGAATGTTGCTGTAACAGTCACCTAATGAATCTAATAACGAAGGCTACTCTCGTCGGGTTTCATAACTCAAGCTTCACTGTTTCCCGAGTTAAAATTACAAGAGCAACAGGCACTCCTCACGTTCAATCCCCGCTCCGCGTTAACTCACATAACAACTGCAAAATTTCAAAAGCGCAGCAAAAAAAATGGTGAAGAAGCAGGTCAGACGAGAAGACTTTAAACTATAAAAGAAGTGCCGCAATTGCTGATAAATCGTGCTTTCTTGCAAGCGCGCTTCCGGTTGCTAAAAGATCCCATGCATGTGCTTCAGGAACATTATCAGTGTGTAATTCCTCCAGTTACAGTGACTCTCTCTGCAATATCACTTTAACACCTCGAATTTCTCTGACAGTGTTGAGCGATACCCAAAAAGAGGTTGTTCAATGCAGCACCTATAGAGAAATCCCAACTATAAGTGGGCCACCACTGTGCATGACTAGATTGAATTCAAATGTTTAAAGCTTGTGCAAGCATGCCGGAGTCGCAATAAGCTTGGGTGAAAAACCACTGGCAAAAATTTCGTAGACATAGTGCACTTAGGATGATGAGCAAAGATGTCTAGATTAATGCCGTGATTTGCCGGCAGTACGTAGCAACAATTATGCAAGTGGGGAAATATACGAAGGAGGTCAGCGCGACATGTGCATTTTGTATCCCAAGCAACAATACCATGTTTTGTGTGGATACTTAAACAAATGGAAAAGAGTGCGAGAAGAGCAGCTACGATATGCGTTTTCACATTCCGCCCATATGAGATCAGTTTAAAATTTACTAACAAACAATTGCTATGCGAATTAATGCCCTTGTATTTGAGTCATCACCGATCACTGGCATAAAATCTTAGAATGAATACGTTTTTTTTCCTACGACTCGATCGATGTTGGATAAACAACCTGACTGATTTAAAGTGCATGAAATTTTTCGGTATGCTTAACTGTCTGGGACGTCGTTCAAAAATGATTGATCAATGCCATCTTATAGCATGTGTTCCCATAAAAATTTCATAACTTTTGCTTCAGTGGCTGTATCCTTCAAATATTCGCCAGACATACTCAAGCATGCACAAGCGTTGTGGATGTCTTCGCCGCCCATCTTAACTTCCTCATGCCGGCCTCGGTCACCCAATCCACTTTTATTACTCCTCGGAGTCATTCGTTGGCTTTCCTGGAGACCAGTTTGGTTCCCCATTCTGCTTTCTGCCACCGCCATTACCAAGCGCATTTTCTTGGTGGTCGCCCATGTCTCATACACGTGCAGAACTGCTGGCATCACGCTTTTTTTTTCAATTTCCGTTGGATGCTTTTTTTCTCACTTGTTTGAGACTCAGTAGCACTTTTTACAGCCCTGTATGATTCTCCATTTTTGGGGAAGGAGCGCAGCACTGTAAGCTTTGAACCAGCTAGTTTCGACATACTTCAAAACCGTACTGCACAAGAACTAGAACCAACCATTTCTCGTACAAGGCAAGAAAGGCCCTGTTCCCTTGACTGTTTTCATCAAACATTCATAGTTGCCAGCCATGTTTGCAAAACAAAGCACAGCCTCTAAGAAATTTGTTGGCAAATTTAAGCATCAAAACTTAAGGCAACAGATCACTTTCTTCCTGCAATTGCGATCCTTTCAAACGAACTAAGCGCAAGCACTGGTATTTACTTGCACAGAAATGTTGTAAGGACTACGCGAATATCAATCCGTATATTCATGAGAACCGTAGCCAGCCGTAAGCAGAGGATGCACTTTCGCTGTTCCCGTTAGCCCACTCAACTGCTCCTTCGTAAGCGTCATTGAATAAGTGGGAGGCGGCTCCTTTTCCGGCTCTACCAACCTGCAAACCAGATTAACTTAAAGCTTCATTTTCTTTCCACTTCTAGAAACACCTATCTGCAAAGTGCAAAAAATCCGGTGACGTATTCCTTGCCGTAGCTACTAAATCTCAATCACGTCTACTGACATCGGGAGAAATTAGAGATATTAAACACTCCTGAAAGTGTACTTATAATCGCGCTTCACAATGGGCATGACCGTGAAAACAGCTGGAAACGATTTTTTTTTGCTGATAACATGTACTTCCGATCGGATCGGAAGGGACATGAATGCATTCTTGCATATCAATTAGTAATTTGTAAAACCGGTTGGACTGGTTAGCAACACTACAAAAATGCAAACCACAGTATCTGTTATGATACACCTTGGGGCTTATTCAACCAGCCAGGATTTGCGGACGGCGAGTGAGAAGGAAAATTTTTTCAACAGTCAATTCTCAGTAATCTCAAACAAGGTTCAATCGTCTATAAGTTGGCAGAGACAAAACTCACGTCCTCACTGGCGGCAGCTTTCTGATTTTGCGCCCGCAGTATCCGTCTTTCTTATGAAATAGACCGCTACTCATTTTGTAACCGAATCGGCGATGCATCTGCGCAGAACCAAATATTTTATTAGCGATATCAGCATGTGAAAGACGTCCCACTGTCGCCATGCAAGTCTTATGCAACGAGAACTCGTGCTTATGCGGTAGCTGAAATTGAACGGCGCATTACTTTATTTCGTAGAACTTGCTTATCTTTTCAGAATGCATGCATTACAACAATAAACTCCAAACTGCGTCACTGATAAACACGGAAGAAGCTGGAAAACCTGCACAAAATTTTCCTTCTCACGAGGCGACGCTTTTATTATTGAGACTCAGCCACAGCTGAATCCAGTCGCGTTGCCCATAATGTTTGGCCCATTAACGCATCACTTGCTGTTTTAGTAAAGATCGTAACGATATGCAAGAAACATTGCAAGAAGCTTTTGCAATAGAGCAACGAAACAAGAACAATGGCGCACTTAAGTTATGATATAAGTGAAACATTAGAATGACACAACTTCTCACTGAGAAGCATTAACTGATGTGATTTTCGGACTACTCTGTTACGGCAATGTTCCTCACAGCTAAAGAACCGCATATTGTGCTAAATGATCATCAGAAACTTATTAACAATAAGCGCTCAAACGTTGGGCAATACCACTGTCACCTAAATGTTATTATTTTCGAATATGGTGGAGAGAATAAAAGCCCATCACATTTTTACTACAGTCTAGCAAGTGCAAATAAACATTCACACGTATCAGCAGGAAACGAAGAACGCATGAGAAATCAATTCTGGTAACGAAGTTATTCGAAATATCGAGAATGATGAGGAAATTAGAGCAGTCAAAGTGGGATTACCCTGATAACAACATAATCGCCTTGATGTCGTACCACTTCAGCACATGATCCCGCAGTGACCATAAACACTTCGGAATCATTGCTCGGATAAGAGGGCTTCTCAATTGCATACTTCTCGATCGAATTTATCAGACAGCCTGGCGCCAGTGCACCCAAAGGGTAAGCGTTCCCTTCAATGCCTTAAAAAAATACACCACATTGCAAAATATCAGCGATAATTTTAAGTATATGCATTGCAATGGTGACAGAAAGCCCTCTAGACTCAAACGTTTACCTCATCAGTTTACTGCTAAAAATCACTTAGAAGTTTCCACTGATGCGTCTCTGCTGTTCTGCCCACTTCATCTATACTTTACCGATACGACTATTGCATTCTTCCGGTTCATTAAACCTTCTCTTGAAAATCGAGTTCCGCTTTGCATGCACCATCCTTAGCTGATAGTGGCACTAGAAAGGATGATGGGTGAAGGCAAGCCTCGCCAAAATTGAAATATGTTGCAACTTTTGGTTTGATAAACTACAATGCACATAATTTTCTGATCTCATTTACGAAATGGAATGCAGAACTGCCAACTGGGCGAAATCATACCAATAAGCGGATTGTCAGGGATGTGACAGGAAGTACTAATGATCTGTCCTGCTTTCATATTCTCCGTGGCAAGAATCCAACGTTTCCCTTTCGATCCTGCCACTAGCGCTATGTGACTTGTCCTGTTAGGATCTCGACGTACCTCGATCACCTAAAAGACTTTATGAAAGCTGTTCTAAGGCACAGATCAACAATTCTGCACAATTTACTACTCTGGCTTTCATGCAGTTACCGTAACGGAAATCAACTGTAGAAGGAGTAAAATGAGGGATAATCGCATTTAGCCCACTCCTTTAGTCCATAACTAAGAAGAAAGTTCTTTCTAGTAGAATCCTCAAACATAAGCGGTATCCTAACCACTGCATCACTGCGCACTATGTTACAGCGAATTTCAACTGCTATTCCACATTAACGATAATTGGCTGCTCTCCAGCTACAATCATCGGCGTAACTTGTTATTGAAATTATTTTCTACTGATGAGTTTCAACAATAAATTGACTGCTTCAATTTTTGACGGCTGATATCGAATAACAGAAAACAGCGACTTTGTTGGACCTAATTGCCACACCTAGTCAGTAGCTCCTCATTCCACTTCTAAATTATTTCATTTAAAAATTTCAGGTATTTTACTAAAACCGTCTAAAAGAACTCAAAAGTTCTAAAAACCCTCATCTTCTTTCCACTTCATACAATAATAAAAAATTCTGTTCTAGCCTGCTTATTAGCAGTTTCAAAAAAAAAAAATCAACAGGACTTATCGCATCCTCTGAGATTCCTATGAAATTTTGACGATGAGAGAACATAAAATACAGCTGCTGCACACTCTGCAGTTCAATATGGAAAAACACGCAAAGATCGACGGCTTTTTCATCAGCACTATGCTTTTTTTTTTAATCCAAAATGTTTTTTGTGCAAATCAGAGCTCGCACAGGTATGGAAATAACTTGACTTGACAAATTAAGAAACAGCATATATATATATATATATATAAGGATAAACCATGAAATTAAGAGCAATGATATAAGACAAAGGAAACTGAGATTTTTCAAATGAAAAAAGTGAACTACAACGTCAGGTAGAGAGAACTAACTTACTCGACTGTTATTAAAAATTCAACAATATTATTTGCGTTTGACTGGATGAACACAACAACGTAGCGCTAGATGCGAATCAAAAACAGTGAAAAAACTAAACTGTAACGCTTTTAATAGCAGAAGATGCAACTCTGGTCAGACGTTTTCCTTCAACTTGAAAACGATCTTATCTTCGTTCTCTTCTTTCTTCCTCCCTCCCCTCCCCCCCCCCCCCCCCCCCCCCCCCCCCCNCCACCTCCACAGCACTGCCTCAATATTCACTTTCTCTATGAATTTTTTGACATGCATCAGTTTGAAACTCTACTAGGAACATTATGCAGCAGGCAAGCCCACCTCTTCTACTGCACAAGCAAAGTGAGTGCGAATCTCATGCTCTTCTAAGTAGTCAAAGATTCAATTTTGTAACGCAGTACGTCTCCATATGCGCAAAAAGTTTCAGCCTCAAGGATCAGAAAAGTGCTGCAGCTGGCTTTCAACAGAGTTCGCGTGTTCTAGCCGAGAGTGAGGAAGAAGGAAGTTGCACTCACAACGTCGGAAACAACATGTACCTTGAATTTAATTTGTCTGCAAACATTTTTTTGCTCGTCCTTTCCCCAACTGACCTTGTAAAAACTCGCTAATAAAACTGCAAAGAGCAGAATGCGCTTAAAAGATGCAAGGAAGGGGCGGGAGAAGGAGGGTGGCTGGGGAGAAGGAATCATGAAGCTTCCAACCTGGAAAAAAAGGGGTGACAAAAGGCAGAACTAAGGATAATCGAAAGCCCCAACTCACCGATTTTAGTGTTCCTAATGAACTACTTCTCGCGTTCGCAGTTGGAACCTATTCATTTTTGAACACTCACAGAGATCACTTACATAAAACAGCTCAATTACAAAAGCAAAATGTTTACCCGTTCATCATAGGTTTTTCCTGGTTCCGTCGGTCCTCGGCGATGGTAGTCGATAATGAAATAATCGAACTTCACTCCGCCTCCGATGTGTTGATTAACTTTTCTTCCTGAAAGTAAAAGTGAGCTAAGTGCCGGACTTCGGCTCACATGACCGGGGAACGGTGAGAAAATTTACAAACAGCCATACCCTTAAATTATTGCATGCAAAACGCGCAGCCATCATCAGGCCACCGAATGAACCTAGACCAGGTTAAAAATGGAAAAAAAGTTTTCAATTCAAAGTTCTTAGCTGCATAGTGCATCAGGCTGTAATGCATCACGACGAACAGAATGAATCTATTCTTCACAACAACAGTGATGTGAAGAAGTGTAGCTCCTCCAAGAAAGAAGTTTTGTTCTCGGCAACTTTTCTGATGTGCAATTATGTTCTCAGATAGATTAATTTTCATCACATGTGCAGGGTATCGTAAACAGTGAAACCAAAAATTTTCAGCATTTGAAAAATTCAAGCTCATATTGTGGAAATTTTATCGCTCAGATTCTTTAACTTGCCTAAAGATTTTTTCCTTCAACGAGAAAGTCCTTCGCAATTACTCTTTCTTTCTACACCGATGCTCGAATATGAGAAATTTGGGAGAAGAAAAACTCGTTTTGTTGAGAATATTAATTGTGGAAATTTTATCGCTCAGATTCTTTAACTTGACAGGCGGTTAAGCTAACAATCTCAAAGTTTATTGCGCACATATTATGCGTTTATCGACGTTCAAATGAACATAATAATTCAGCACAAAACTTGGTGCGAATCAATGTAAATAAGTGGTGAATGATTAATATATAGAAGACGGCGGAAGTATACTAAGCAAAACTCAGCTAACACTGATGCTAGCCGATGAAAAGTTTCGCTTGAGTACTATTGAAGTTTGCAAATTCGAATCTTTGTTGGTGTGCATTATAACTGAAGCTGGTGTTCGAGCACACAAGTTTCGGAGACCCCGAAAGCCAACAGCAGCTCCAATGCAGAGCAACTAAATTTCATGCAGGTGTTCGACGCAGTGTATTGCTTATAAGGAACAGTATCTGTTCAAAGATCTTCTTGCATCAACGTGATGTATCCCACGATCTTTTGAATCACTTCAAAGCCATCTACAGAAATATAACAGCACAGTGTCCCTTTGTTTCTACAAGGATACGCTTCACTATGGCAAATAGTCACTGGGGATATTGTAGTGGAAAAAATTGCAATTTCTATAAATAATGTCAACGGTTCAATAGGGACGACAAAACTTTGATATTTTTGCTGAGAAAGAAATGCTGACTGCAGAAGAAATTGAGTGACCGATCTTTTAAGAATTTTTTGGGAAGACTCGCCACACTTAAATTATATAAGCTATTGAAACATATGACCAAGGCTGGCCATCTGCAAATAGCTAGCACATGAAGATGGTATTCAGGTTTTTGCGAGGAAACCCCATATTTCTTGCCAGCTTAGTCATGATGTGATCGTAGCATCTGAAAGACAACAGAATGCCTGTTTTTTTCTTGTTTTCTTACTGATAAGCACCCGAAGGGCTTCAACTAATCCTTATTACTAATTGGTAGCTTGTAATTGAAAGCGGTGGGTGAGCCGGGGTTAGTATTTGAGGTTCGCAAAATCCTAAAAGCACAATTGGTTAATGCCAGTTATTTCTTCCTGCTTCCTTTTTTTCTGGGGGGCAGAGTGGGGTGAAGAGGGGGAGAGGGAAGGTGAGGGACGAGGTAGTCAATTTCAACGTAATGTGTTCGTCCTTCTTTTATAACTCCTAAAGTTTCTTTATAGTCGCGCCAATTCGCAGCGATGCAACGTACCGAACTCCTTTTTTTTTTACCGGCACTATTGCAGAGAACGATGGCACCCCGCTTGAGAACCGCGAACGGTTTAAAAAAAATCCTCATGTTTCTATCACAAGTTTTCGAGTTTCTATGATGCGCGTTAGTATTGGCTTGCAAAGTGCAGAGTACGGTAGCGGTGCGTACGCGGCGTGTAGCACGGGCGCAGCTGCGTTCGCAAGCGAGGTGTCATCGTTCTCTGCAATAGTGCCTTTCTTACCTTTCTTATTACATCGGTGTGCTTATAAAAGTGACGAAAACTAAGAAATATCGAACAGATGTGTTTATTAGGAAACGAGTACTGAACAAATAACCTGTCTCAGGATGTCGTCCTCCTAGCCTGCGAACGACCAACGGTTTGTGTGTGTAAACGCCATTGGCCTTTTTCTTTAGATCCTCTTCATCCCACAAATATCTCGGCGAAGATTTTGTTCCTCTAGCGGGCAGAAATCTTTTGACGATCACTTCAGCCGTGTTAGGCGTAAGATGAAGTCGTTCAACAAATGCACAAATCTCCTTCAGCATTAAGCCTTCTGTCGCACTCTATAAGCATATCATATCATAAAACGTTAAGCATACTGGAAAACAAGGCGTAGTGTAAAAAGTACAGCTTGATGCTTCCGACATGGTACTTTCCAAGAGAAAATAAAAGTGCTAATTTCCTTGCACGTTCTCACTCTGCATTTTAGAAACAGTTAAAAATGCGAAGATACTGACTGTTGCACTAATAGCTTTTTAGGTTTAACTTCCCCACTTACTTCTTAGCCAGTATACCTATTTGCACCGCACTCTCTTGCGTATCTTCTCTATCACTGCACTCTGGCTTTCTCCTACTGATGAAGGTTTACACGACCTATGCAAATTGCAATAAACGGATAAAGTGGTTATCAAAGTACAGCATTATACACCGACGTATGCTGTAAGCGGTTGAACGTGTTCAGGTAGGTGAAAAAAAACAAACAAAATTAACAAAACTGCTCGTAGTTAATAATATTTGGCAAAACATCTTGAGCACATATAGGTATAATGACAGTAGCCATAAAGAAACCTAGAAATCGCAATGTGTTATGTAAGACTCGGTAAATGAGGTATCAATGAGCATGAATACATAAAGAAAGATTCCTTAAATTATTGGTAAATTATGCTAAGTAGATGGGTTCCTCACGAATGTGATTCCTCTTTTCAAGGTAACAAACTTCCGTGGAGTGACTTTCGTAAACTGCGAGTGATCATGAACAGCGAAATGAGTGAAAGTGATGACAATAGCTTTAGTGACAGCAAAAATCTTCCCTCCTCGAGAAAATATGGGTAGCATCAATTGAGGACTTCCACAACCCAGCTAATTGCCTTCTGTTAAGCCGGCTGTAACTGTGCGAATTCCGCTCTAAATCGTGTGCAAAGATAGCCTGTTTCATTGAGATGTACATCAGTTTCCCGGGCCGGGTAGGACATATATAGCTACCTACTTTTACGATATTGACACATTAAGGAAACAATGAAAGAATTGATCAGAAGAAAATAAGGCCACGAGAGGAAATAAACGCCGAGGAAAACACCGTTCACTGGAGTGATTTATTGACACTGAGGCTCCATTCTCACTTTTCGCCTCAAAAGCTGCAACATTCAAAGAGGTTGTACTTCGTTGAAAGTGTAAAAACCAAAGTTTGTGCTGTCTCAACTTGATTTTCGAGTTCCAGGAATGAACACTAGTTGATATAACTAAGAAACATCTCCCAACATGGCAGTGCTATCATTGCAACAGAATCGAAATATGACATGAGGATATGAATGAGCAAATTTGCAGACCGTTTAAACAACAAATGAGGTGAAAAGCAAATTTACCCAACTTAAAGACTTCATCACAGACATCTTCGTGTACTTCTATTCCCATGAATTTGCCTTTTTACTTTAGTTCCGTTTGTGAATTGACATAACTTTTAATAACTCTGTAAAACTTACTCTTACATTAATCAAAAATTTAATCTGAAGATTTGAAAAGTTTTCGTGAAGTTTTTTCAAGTCAAGCATTATCAACGAACAGGTGTTGCCAATATGAAGGCAGAGTATTTCATTCAACATGCCTGAAACTTCTTCTATACAAGTGCGTATTGTAGAAAACAGCTTCTACGGCATACATGACGCCTGCCATTTGAATAAATTTCTCGTAATTGTACCTTTCCCCCTCCCAGTGCCACACTCTTCAAATGTCATCCACGACAAGTGTCATACCTAAAATAGCTACTGTTCCCTTTAACCTCAGGTAAGAAGTGGTCGTACAAATAAACACGACAAGGTGAAAGCGGGAGGTTTACCAGGTACGCTAGAAAAAGGTGGGCGAAGGATCTTCAACAACCACATATTGGACATTTTATGCCTTATCGAAAGCTTTCTTCATCCCTCGAATGAAGGTCCGTATATTTCAGTGAACGTCAAAAGTGTACGAATGAACGAAGCGTAGTTCGCGTTGTTCAATGCTGAAAAAGCGAAAGTGCCGAGCAAGTATTGACACAACAATAGTACGACCTTTTAGTCCAAAGAACGATTTTGTTGTTCTTTTGTTTTTTGTTTTTTTCATCTAAACATCTTTTTTTCCTTTGTTTACAGCTAAATATAATCATAAGGTTTCTTGAGAAAACATTCTTAATGTACTGTGACAGTTCTCATGTGCAAAAAGATGTGCATGATTGGTTAAACATGATGGGCGTTTTTTTCCGGCATGACGGAACTCATCGCCTCGCATCATCGAGCTGTCTGTAAGATGAAAACCTAAACAGACAGATTTCTATGCGAATGTTCCCTATGTAAAAACAGATAATTCACTGAGCTCAATATGTGGGTTTTTTTCTTGTTTACCAGCCTCAGGCAAAAAAAAAATCGACCGATCGAACCTGTCAGGAGAGTCAAATTTTATAGATATCGCAAAATACACCCCTCATAAGCATATGGTGGAATTGTCTACAGAAAAGTCGACAACAACAACAATGTTCATCAAATGCGCGGTCGGCAAAGTGGCCATTGTAGTTTAAGCGGCGAAGTCTTAGAGGTGCGAAGTATAAGGATGCGATCTGAGGTGCGTGCATGCAGAGAAAAACTCTAAGGAAAATAATCATCACTCAAAATTCCGATAATATAGCTCCACTATGATACCATGCGTCGACGGAATATAAATACAAGTATAAATATAAATACAAACATAGATATAAATAAATATAGATGTAAATATAAATATAAACGTAAATATAAATATAAATAATAAACATAAATATAAATATAAACATAAATATAAATACAAATATGTGTGCATTATATATACACATATACACCTTTTATGGTAATATGTGCCAACACTTATACACTCACTTACGATCGGAGACAAACAAAGACTCAGATAAAAACAGAACTTTTCTTCGACAATGAATAATATACTCATATGTATATGAAAAATTTGCAGAGAATTTACAGCTATAGCTATTAGGTGACTCTCTTAGGACATTTGAGGCAATTCTTTGCACTTGCCAGCAATGAAGTTATCGTCACATATGACTAAAGCTTCAATCAATGACGCCTTCAATATGCGAAAAAACGTTTCCGGTTTTCTTCTCGCGCTTCTGGCCATTCACCTTCGTGTATGAGACAGTGTGCGACATTTTCATTCCAGAAATGCTTTTTGCTGAATGTTCTGGATAGGGGTTCCAGTTGCGTTGTGTGTTCGCATTTACTAAACCCATTCTAGGTAGTCACTAGAAGAGTACACACAAATCAATTTGGCTTTTTTTGACGTTCAAGTGAGGCGATGATATTTTCAGTGAAAGTGAGTAACGATCAATAGAGGAGGAAGAAATGAGAATAAAGTAACTGTGCCCGGAAAGCAGTAATACAGTCGTTCGAATGGTTTCCTTTCGAAAGGCATATTCATAGAAACAGCTGAGGCAGTTTGGAAGCAAAGGATTCAATGGCACACTTGAATGTGCTCAAATACTTTTAAGCCACTATCGTATATCATTGCTAGTTTTTTGCCTATCATGAGAAACGTTTTCTTGGTTGCTATTTGGGGCGCTGTAACAACCACTGATCAGAAGAAAGTTTGATCTTGATATGGTATCTCCCCGTGTGAATTATGACCTTTCCATGCCTTCAGGGCCGTAGCCGAGGCTATAAATAGGCTGCGGCCTTGCTTATTAACCAGTGTGCTATGATTTCGCCACTTTTTATTTTTATTTTTTGTTTTTCCTTTTTTTCCAAATTATTTTTCTTCCGAGGCCAACTGCGAGTGTTGACTGAGAATTGACTTCAGCTAGCAGCATCCCACTCTTATCGAATTGAGGGGGTGGGGGAATTAAGCTGCATGCCTATAATGATTGTGATGACTTAAATAGTACTAAAATCGGGGAACATTTGAGAATGACGCATATGAAAATTCAAGAACGCGCGTATATGAAAATTAACTCTTCAGAAACAGTGGTCAACAACTAACCTATCGACAGCATTTTAGCATGGCATTAAAACAGTATTCAAATATCCTCTACCAGTCCCACGCTATCTGGTCCCTTCTCTTTGAAGCGCACGCCATATTGCTATTCAGCAGCATGTTGTTAACAAAAATTAGACTGTTTGTCGCGGTGAGAATGAATGCACATAAAAAAGTATGAATCCTTCAACGAACATTCAGCTATGGCATTAGAAAATACGAGAATCTCAACGCAAGATACTACTGCAATAAAAAGAGATCGTTTTTGCGGATTTCAAATTTCAAAAGCTGATAAAGGAGATTAATGATGAGAACACGAGCTCATTCTTCAAAAATATACTTGATGTAGCCATCTTCGATCGTATATAAGAACTAACTGTATATATAAAATCTATAAAGCTAATATAGGGATACGATGACTGGAGAGCGAACAACGCAGCTACTTAACTTGCATGGTTCACGTTACAGATGAAATTTGTGATGTAACATAAAGACGAGCTGCTGCCCATTGTTCCATACTAATGGAATAGATAAATAAATAAGCAAATACATAAGTACACAAATGAATAAAGAAATAAATATATAAACAAATAAGTTGATCAAACAGATGAGCTTGTGAATATTAAAAAAAATAAACGAGCTTATGATTCGGAATAATTATGTGGTCTGTAGACAGGAGAAAAGTGAGTGATGTGGATGCAAAATAGGCTAGCTATCTCGTATCCTAATGGGGGGGGATAGAAAAATCCAATGAAGGTGGGGGATAGAGGCTGTAGGTGACGAGAGAGCAATGAGGAAATTGGGATAATCGATAAAACTAGACAGGTGTTCGATGAAAACATTTTCTCAATGCCACCATTGTTTAATAGCTGCATAAAGGTCGTCTTCTATTGTGCCTATATATTCCTTGTGCATATTTATATTTCCCCAAATGAAGGCAAGCTTTCATTGTTTTCTAATCGTAAACGATACGATTGAGATCCAATCGATACCTGTCACCTCACGTTAAACATCCAAACAACGAAAAATAACGAGCGCTCGTTGACTAATACCGCCACTGCCACCACTCTCACTATCGATTCGCAGCTGAGAAATGCTGTTCTCGCGCATTTCTGCTGGCACCAGCTGTGCATCGGCTTGCTCTTTTCAACACGATGCGCAGCTGCGTCCGTACTTGCTAGCCGAGAGAGCTGATGAGAACAGCAATTCTTGTCGATTCTGCCTGCCATCGCGATTCGTCGTTCGTCGCTGTTAATGCCATTGCAGCAAGTACCAACATCCAATTTTTCATTTCTTTTTATTTCGACGTTTCAACATGGAATGTATAAAAGTTATGTGAATATGAGCAGCAAGAAAGGTAGCACAGTTGAATACTAAAAAAGCACGATATTGATTCGGTAATCTATAATCTTTGTGTTCATCCCCATTCGTGTTTAAGCTCAAGTTTCGAACGTAGTTTCTTATGGTTATATGATTCTCAAAAATTCTTCGAATACGAAAACCCATAGTCATGGAGTGCTACCGACCAGTGAATGATGAAAAATCCAATGAACGATTCACACCTTGAGACTACCTGTCCAAACATATAGTTTCGCCTACTTATTTCAATGTATATCCTCACTAATTGTTTCCATAAAAGTGCCACATTCGACGTGCCCCATATGTTGTTGTGTAATTCTTTTCCTTGCTCTTCTTGTGAATTAAGGTAATCAAGGTTGCCCTTGTGGGTGGGCTGTGAAATTAGACTGTTGTATGGGAATAAAAGTTGAATACCAATTCCTAACCTTGCATTGTGTTTTTTCTTCGCTCATTGATACTGCTATTTCATTTCTACTATGCGATTTTTTAATTGAAGGTTCCTTCCTTCCATGTAAACTAAGTTTGTTGGAGAGTTTGCCTATCTGCTGATTTAACAACTGTTTAATAATAAAAAGACTATTAAGCATATATGGGCTATTCAATTTACAGGGTAATTGTAAAATATTTATGACAAAATTCCAACCAGTATTTGAATTATGGACCACATATCAATTTTCTCCATCGTCAGTGGTCATCTTTAAGCAGTGTTCTCTGTTTTTTGGCACTGTGATAATATTTTATTCATTTTAGCTTTTTTAACGTTTCACTATTTTTCTTTGAATTTCGTGACTACTAATGTTGGGTGGTTCGTTTCGTTTCGTTTTTTTCTACAATGCCATACTCGTTGAAATAAGAAATTGTTGCCATTTTTGATACGAGTTAGAGAGCGCTTGATATTGCCGGTCTCAACTTGTAGATCTTGCCATGTAATAATTTTTTTAAGAGCACATACTTTTTTCATTAAAAAAAAAACAACTACCACAGTTCGTTTATATAGTACGCTTGAGCTAAGAAGAGGAAATCTCGTTCAGAAGATTTTCTTCAAGCGTCTAGGTGTTCTGGTGCATTGGCTATCGAAACTCCATCGCATACATTGCTTCCGGCTTGTAAACGTTTAAAAACTCAATTTTTTTTTTTTTTTTTTTTTTTTTTTTGAGGAGATTACCGACATTTGAATCCATCAACGAACGTCAATTGCCGTGATCGTGGATGACAATGATGCGCGGTATTGGTGGCGCATATCCATCAGCAGATGTTGAGCACGACATCGAATCACATTCACCTCCGCCGCCACCGCCGCCTCCACCGCCGTTCGCTCATCCGAGCGTCCTTGGTGCTGTGCCCCTGACTCGCGTCTCGCAGAGTGAACCGCATCTCGACATACCGCACTTCATCCATGGGCAAGATCCACAGCGTAGGGTTTTTGCTTGAAAGCCTTTTAAATTTGCTCACATATAGCTCTAAGCATTTAAAACGTTTTGACCAATTCCTGATGAGACACGAGCAGAGGTGATGAGCTCTCTATTGTTTAAAATACTTCTCGCTAAAACGGAAGATTATTTTTGAAAGAGCAAACAAGGATCCACAACTTGAACTGACATCTTTCATTAAGTCCAGGCAAATGTGACAGCAGTTTCTGCATTCTATAAAAATAATTTTTCTTTTGTTTGAGCGGGAGAAGGTGAGTTCGTGTTTGAATCTATTCAAGCCAGTCCCTCTATGTTTTCCTGAGTTTTAAGGAGACAAGCATTCAGCGAGACTCGGAAAGTTCTACGGAACTGTGAGCCTCAGCTTTGCACTGCGAGGGGGTTGATTTTCTAAGGTTATCCAAGTGAGAGTTTTGATACTTTTTTAAAGATACGGATATTGGTCCAATGTCGCGCGAATGAGATCATTGCTTATAATTTTTCGAAATAGGTTTTCATGTTTCTTGTTGTGAGTGACCAAGAGCTGATTTGCCTTATTTTCCTGGGTTCAGTTTTTTTAATTATTCCGCGTCAGAGATTGGCAGTGAGGTAAATCTACCTCTTTTTATATCTAGCGTAAATATGGGGAAGTTACCACCCTCCTTTCCGCTCTTAATTTGAGCCGTCAGTATCGAACGCATATCCTACCCTTTGGTTATGAAATATAGAACAACTCTGTTTGTGGGACACTCTCAGAAATACAAGTACAGGTGAACCGTTTTTGCTGGCTCCTGAATGACCAAGAGTGCGGAGGTCTTTATTGCGCTGTTCCTGTTTCTCGCATTATTCCTTAATAGATGCATAAACTGTTTAAGTAATTACCCATGTTTTACGATATATTTGAATTTTAGGTAATAAGGCTGAGCAATATAAATTTAACTTATGCGTAACTGCTTTTTTGCCCAAGATGGTGGCACCATATACTTGAATGCACCACTAGTAAGATTCGTCTTTTGAATTGTTCGACATTTCAAACATGACGATAGAGTACAATTTGCTATTTTTCTCGATACAACTTCAACTATTTGCAGATATTTCATCGCTAACGAGAGTGCTGTCTGGGCTGTTCGAGGTGGATACAGCGCTAAGCACACCATTTTCACGTTCACATTCACACAAGCCGATCGCTGCATCTGCCGACGAGCCAGTCATTGTCGACGATAGCGCGTAAGTCATTTCTCAAAAAAAAAAAGAAAAAAAAAACACCAATCGAAAAAATGCTTAAATGAATGGTATCCATATCATTCGTTAAATATTAAATAAAAGCATGCGTTCGACTAGCTTCTTTGATTGCAACGTTGAAAATTTACTGGATCATATTGCACTTTTTTGAGCGAATAAAACCATTCATTCGAAAGCTTGATGTGTCCACAATAATTTTTTAAACCTTCTCTGTTTTTATGGAAGGGAAGTGGATTCAGCACAAATAGCGTTAAGGAATCCCGTTTCAGATGAAAGTCTGTTTTGATCAAAATGAATCTTCTTTGTTTGAAATGTTTCTTTTCCAGCGGCGCGGAAGGAAACTTTGAAAGAATGTACACAATTCAATCAAACTTTTAGCATGATTTGCACTTTTTTGCTGGAATTTCTGATTTTTTTGTGCTAACATTTAATTAGGAAGATTTCCGTTCGATAACTTAACGGAGCCAAAACTATATCGGGCAGCAGAACAGCCAAAAAGACCATGCAGAAAATGAAAAGTGAACTTACCGGTGAAAACTGTTTGCAAGCGAGATGTAGGCCTCGAGAGTGAAAACAGCGAAATATTAACGTTGATGCATTTCACTGCTGTAGGAGGTTGTTGCTTCTGGCGGCGTTTGTGGATGACGCTCTGTTATTTTGTGGATACCACCATATAGTGGCTGAACAACACCTGTTACATCCATCATCGTGTTGCAGACGAAAACTCTCTCATTATATACGTGTTCGCCTGATCGCTGTTAATTCGTCATAACTCGACCTAAACCCGGCTGCACGATAATGCGTCGTCTAGTGCTATTTTATACGAAACCCTCTAGTGTTGTTACCGGTGATCTTGCGAGAAATCTACATGAGCGTATAGTTTCGAGATTTTAAAGTAACTTTTGCGCAGAAGGCAACACTTACCTAATTCGCGTTTTTGATAGTGCTCCTTTCCTTCTCTATCATGTTGGTAAACTTCCAAGAAATTTGGTATTTGCGCGTTTTGGGACGCTCGATCAATTCCCTCAGCTGTGGGCCCTAAATTTCAGAGTAAGGCCCGTACCCTTATGCTTCGTGTACTGAAATACATTGAATTATGATAATAGTCAATACCGTTGTTAGTGGCAGTATTTTGCTGCTATTTATGTTCCCGATATTCTTTGTTCTGCATTTTTGCGAATGCCATTTCATTGGGAACGATAAAATACTGTGTTCATCGTCGAAACCGGGAGAGCTATGTGCTGACGATACCTGACATAATACGCTGTTGCTGTGCTCGTTTGCTTAAATCTTTCAAGGGTGCAATTACTCATATCTTAGTCATCTCTAAACCTACTCTGCCTTTTTCACTCTAAACTAATCAGTGAAGAAGACACTATTCTTTTCATCATCGGATTTCTCTCGTTTTTCTTTCTCACTGTCACATCTCGTTAACTAAACATAGATTGCGAAATGTTCTTATTGGTATTTTCAACTTTTGCATATTTCATTTCCATTTGCTCGATTCTAAATCGTTGAGCAGCAAAAAATTGAGGTTTATCGTCGCTGCATAAACTAAATATTGTGAGGCCTTCTTGTAGCTCATATCCTAGTCAGCTGAATGCCCGTCTACTCGCATACGCTCAACTAAAGGCGAAACATCCCCACTTATTTCGAGCAATTTCACAAACCTGCCACATACAGTAGCATATGTCACCGGATAACCCATTTGTCAAGGTCAAATTTTTGTTATGCTGTCAATGTGAAGAATACTAGCAACGTGCTTACTCTTGCAGAACCTCAAAGACGCTCTTGGAAACAAAATAAAGTACATCGAAAGACGAGTAATCACTTTTTGCAATCCTTTTTTGTTGCTTCATACTACTTTGCATTTATCAGCGGCTGTTCGCATGAATATCATGCCACTATGCGGCGGGGCATATTACTGCAAAAAATACCATTTTTATGGAAGTGAAAGGGCACGAAGGGGTGACGGGTTGAGTTAATGTCGTGTTGGAGCTGTAGGCCTATTTATCTGTCATCGGAGGGGACAAGTGTGTCAGAATAAATGAGGGCCGCACACGTGATCGAGAAATGAGGCAGTGAGGCCGTATTCCAGCGATAGCGTCGTGATCCACATTCGTCTCGCTTCGTTGATATATCAGTTTTTCGGTGGCAGGTAACACCGAGCCAGCCGTTGGAAATAACTTCGACGGTAAGACGTACGCTTATCCTTCTAATGTGGTTCCCACGACGGTTTAGGTTGAATCGAAAGGAGGATTCTACCTCATCAAAAGACGCTGGTCGCTTCGCTGGTCACATGGATTAATCTTTGACTAGTAGAGCTAGTAGAGTGAGCCGAGAGTGACGTTAGGTTTGCATCCACCAGGGAAAGGTCGTTATTCCTTCAGCATTCATTGACTGAGTGAGAAATAGTACATGTCAAAGTCTTCAAGCATAAAAAAGAACAGTTTTAGTGTTAATTATGAGCTGTGCTACTACCCGTTAGTTCTTCCACTTCGGTAATTCTTTTGATGGAGCTATACTTGATTTTTGATCACTTCCTTTTTACTCTAATATACGCAAAATTCAGATAGAATAAATCGGAGTACTTGATCAAAGACGAATGTAAACATTTCGCAGAGCAACGAAAACTTTTGAAATACGTGCCAAATGAGAGATTAATATATGTTAACCGAAGTATGATGATAGTTAATCATAAACACGTGAGGTGAAACGTCAATTTTGACATTTGTAGCCACGTGATGCTTTCATGATAATGGCATACGCGCTCCAAATTCTGCTGTCTGCAATTGTGCAAGAGTGCAATTTGTTTGCAATGTGTTTTGCATATTCTATTGAGGTGTTTAAATTGTAGAATAATGTTTTATTTCAAATGCAAATGCGAAACAAATGAAGGTTGTTTCTTTCATCCACTGTCGATTTGCATCGTTATAGATTACAAGTTCGAATGCAATAGCCAGTCTTCCATGTGCTGTCATAAAGATAGCAACATTAATCGCGTTTATAACATTCAAATATATTGAAGAGCATACTTTCATGTTGTTTGGCTTCTTTTTTTGCGGTCAGAAAGCATAAAATGGAAAATAAATTACTTATGCAGCTAAATAAATTTATGCAATTGCGTTATAAATTCTCTTGTGAAATATCCGTTGAGTTGCTCTAATGCATTAATAATTCGCTTATTTTACATTGTCGTCAGTGGTTGCTTAGCGATGAACGGATTTTGACGTTAGCAAATTCTATGGCAACCTTTATAAATTGATCGGTTCCAGTAGTTTCGCCTCAATAATTGTATGACCACATTCGAAACTTGCAATTACGGATGAAAATTTTGCAAAATATCGGCAAAGTTTGCTGAGTGCATCAATTTCAGATGTAGAAACTGAACACATTTGGCCAATCGGACAATAGATTGCGTATTCCATACCTTCAAATGCGTCATTTTGGAACGCATTTAGTGTAAGGAAGACCCCCAAAGAATGCGAATGTTTGAAAGGCAATGAAAACAAAACAAATAGGGAAGTATATCTGCACTTCCCTCATCAAAGCAACCAACTTCACAAATCACCAGCCAAAAAGAAAGCATATGTGATGTGATACTCACATTCCAACCGATCATTTCTCAGTAAGCAAACTTGGCAATTCAGCGAGTGCTTATTAGTTGCCGAAAGCAACCGTTTAGTTACTTTTCGATGAGCAGAATGCAAGAAAGTGGTTTTTCACTTGTTCCGGCTTTAAAACGTGATAGCAGAAACGCCCAGATCATAACGCTGATGACGCAAAGCTTTTGACTTTTCGCCCTATCCTGCATTTTGCTAGCGCCATTTTTCTGTTGATTACGTGAAGGACGCAAATCGAAGGAGCCATGAAAGTGCACATCAACAACTCATTGCAATGTGGTTTTTGTTCATCGAGCAACGTTTCCAGCTGGTCACGCTGTCTTCAACAGCACCGCCCTTCCACGCCACTCATATAAGGGATCCCCTGAGAGGTGTGGCAAGCGAATGCATCATCAACAAAATCGTTGCTTTGAAACGCTCAAAACGTTGCCCTCAATGTCCTTCGTAGCCGACGTCGACCATCTTTTCCGCTATCGCTCTAGGTGATTAGCTTACTCCCGTAGATTTTTTGTGGACTCATTATGTTGTCTATCTCTGCTGTGTTATGAACGATCAGATTGTGAATCTATCAAATTAGCAATTATGAATAGTATAAAGCAATCAATTCTCAATTACAGGTTTAACAACATCAAAATGCTGAAATCTTTTATGCGGAGCAATTTTGCAGCAAAGTGATATATAGGGTGATATGAATTAAGCATTAAGCCATTGCGTAAATACGAGTCGAATTTGTCTTCGATCGCATTTAAATTCCCAAAAGCCGTCAAATCGGGCTTTCTTCAATGTACAAAGATTCCTATGAATGTACGAATGATATTATATAGAAGAGCTTAAGGTTTGCACCATATTTGCGTGAACTTTTGTCGCATTTCCTATTTCATTTTGTTTGCCATTTGGCAACCTTTTATAACACAGATGAAGAAGTATATAGATTTTTTTTTTCGCTATGGAAAGTGAACAACAACACCAATGTTACCATTTTAAGAAAAAAATTGCATTTTTATGTGATATAAGTTTGCTAATGCGTCGATATCAGAAATAAGTTGTCAACACAAATTAGAAACCTCATCAGCAGCGTTAAACCCCAACAAAAACTGTTAGAGTATTCACCGCCGAAACGTTATCAACTAATCTTCAACGAGTTTACTCGCATTTTGTTTTATTGAAATTTCATCAGTATAAAATAATGCGTGACAATCTTTATGTCAAGATGACTAGTTCTAGTGATGAATGAATCCGAGCTCATCAGAAATGTTTCCGCAATTGTTCATTACTTGAATCTTTTTAAGCAAACAAAAAGTGGACGAGTGTTCGGTACCAAAATTCTGCATCATGAGCATATTTTAACATTTCGTTACTTGGGGAATGATTCTTTGCATATTTTCTTCCATCAGATTTGTTCACTCTTCAGCGTTAGGTAAATTTCTCTGTTAGATGCATCAGAAACTTCTAATCATGAAAGGTGACTTACTCTTTCGAAAAAGAAAATTGCTCGTAGTGCTAATTTCCATTGAAATAATTATGCTCAAATTGAATATTATGCAACATTTGTTATTTTCACGGGTGTACTGTCATAGTTAATGAGGACTTCCTTCGAAGTAAAAGAACTCAAAAATTAGTCTAGCGCAAAGATCTCATAAATTTGATGTTCAAACACTATAGCTTATCATGGAATTCCCCATTCTTTCGATGCTGATAAAGCTTTTATAGCGTGATCCATACTTCTCATCGTATAAGCAGTCTCCAGTTATGCATTCGCTTGTTTTGCAAATAATCTACAATCGTTGATGTGGCAACGTTGCTGATAAACTGCCACAATTAGTTCATCGACTCACATTCTAAAGCAGGCATTTTCAATAGCTTTCCGTGTTGCTTCACAACTAACTGTAGTTTGCACAAATGATTAAATATCCAATTTTTTTTTCACGCAAACAACCAACTTTGTTTAATGCTTTCTTTATGTTTTGCCATTATTGTCGACATTTTAGCATTTATTAACATGTTAGCAATATATCAATTGCTTACCGATTTTTATACTTTCTTCATTATGCAACAAAAGGCTTTAGTGAACACTGATTATTGCGAGGCTCACAAATGTGCTCATTGGTATACTTGCACAATTTGTTGGATTCACAGAAGCCCACTTTATAGAAACTCTAACCACTAGTATGTATCTGAGTACTGTTTATGCAAAGATGTGAAATATCACATTCATGCTGTTAGTGCTAAGTTGTGCTCATTTCAAGTGTTAAAACACTATAATATATCCAGTGTTACGTTGAAGGTAGCAGTAGGACTGAAATTCAACTTCAGCATATAGCTCATAGTATCATTTTATAGTTTATCACCCATCTCTCGTTCTTTCATACTTCCCTCACAATAAATTTTATTCACATCGGTAGGAAAATATCGAGGGCACGGTATTTTTTTGCTGCTTCTTGAGATAATTTCGTATTGTTGCCCGTTTGCGGGCGAAATTTTGAGAATTTGTTCTGGAAGGGATTATGCCTGAGAAAAAGCACACTGAATTGGAAAAACTAAAATGTGCATATGAAGAGGTGCATAGTCAAAATTTAGCGACTCTGCTGTGATAGCAATGGTGCGTATATGTTAATGCGGCTCTTGAACACTTAAGGTTTATGCAGACTAATCACTGAGAGGATCTTCGTGAAGTTATTCAGCTAATGTTATCTGCCGCTGATCACAGATTCACTTCTGGGCATTAACGGCGTCTGTGATGTTCTGATATGGAGCAGTGCTATGCCTCTTTTGCTGAGGGTTGAAGATCCCTTCCCTTCACATGTCACTTAGAACGGGAACTATGTTACTAGTCGTATGTATTCCCCACCTTTTCCTATTAATGCGGTAGTGAATTAACGCTTGCTATGTTTCTGCTAGAAATCGATTATCTAACAACGTTGCATATTTATTTCTGTATTGTTTAGACGTACCATCGAAATATTCCGCCGCATTCCTTCCTCTCAAATCGATCACTAACAGTTTTTTTACACAACCCATTGAGGTATTTCCCCTTTTAGTTGTTTCTTCTTTATATTTGTTACATTGATCGATTGCCTATACTTTCATATTTCTTTGCGAATTTTTTCTTCCAAAAAATGCATTCGAGTGATTTTGAGTAGTGCATATATACTTGTGCTAGTTTCAGTTCGTAGTACAACGAGCAAATTCGCTCAAATTAAATTGTACCATTGAGAGACTTCCTATTTTCAGTTTCCGCATACTATTCGCGACACTTTGCATAGGTAACTGACAATTTAAGGCGCTATAAATTTGCAAATCAAGCTCCTCTTCTTATGAGAGATGTGAAGCGTGGATCTTTTTTTTTTTTTTTTGCGGAGGATTTCGTGGTTGGTTTTGATCACTTGAGCAACCCCTGATGCAGTAGAATGGATACAAATTTGCCTATGATGTAAACCGCCTTGGCTTGCTTTTCAATAAGCTAATTCACAGATTTCTTTTCTTCCACTTTTTTTCGCTTCTTACCGGTTTCCTTCATGTTGCTTCTACAAAATTTGACTCTTTCTTCGTAACCAACCACTGAAAAAAGAGTAGGTTTCACATGAACCGTTGTGTTGTCGAATTGGAAATTGTTTTGAAAGAAAATAAACGCTTTTAAATTTAGCTGTAAAAATTAGAAGCAGTGGAGAGCGCTAAGAATGAGCGTACGGATCTTTGATTGTAACTGTTCTTATCGCAGTAATAAAATGTTTATTTATGATCTGACAAAGAGAAAAACGCGTAAAACTTTGGCAGTGTGGTCATATGAGCATCATTATCGAATAAAATGATACAAATAAAATGCGCATTTAGCGCTTTTTTGTGTTCATTAGGCTGTATAAGTTTTGTTGTTCGATGCACGAAAAAAGTATTTGGTTTTCGTCATTGGCGAAATCTTTGTAAATATAAAACTTTAGTGCTTTTTGAATATTAAGAATTCCTCGAAAGCAAATATCACCTCAAGAGAAACGCCACAAAATGCTCTCCACAATTTAGTAAAGAAGTATAAAATCGTGTTCTTTCTATGTGCATACCTCTTTCAGTTTTAATCGAGAATATTTAAGGATATCTCCGATATTCTAGAAAGACACACTACCTGGTTTATTTCATATTGCATGCATTTCTAATTACTTCAGCTGTTTTTTTGTTGAGGTTTATGGAATGAATTTATTAGCAGTGTTCGTTAATGAGTAATGTATACCTTCATCATTTCTATCTTAATCCAGTTCTCATCGGTTGTTTTCATCAGTTGAGAAATTGTCATTATAAAAGTATGAGAAAAAAAAAAACGGTCTCCCAGCGTTTCGAGGACGCAGTGAAACGCAGTTCTTTAGACAGTCGTGATAGCTAAAGGAATATCCACCTTGCGTCAGTATAAGTCTGTAAACTTTGTTGATAAACATTTCCGTTCCGTAACAAAACGTCACTGCTGTTTATCACTTTCTAATTTTATTTTGGCTTCACATCTCTTTATTGACGTCAGTTCTCTTTGTTTTTTTTCCTAGCCTTACGCTACTTTTTTCACCTGAGCCGTTATCGCTTCTCTTTTACTGATTGGTGCTGCTTGGACATCGCTTCAATATAAATTCGGTTGCCATGTCAGTATTCGTCATATGTTTTATCTTCTTATGAGACGAGTATGCTCTACACTTCGCGTCTTTGACTCGAACTCCTTAGAATATGCGTATAGTTGAATCAGTCTACTTATGTTCCATGATTATATACGTAGGCTAATATGACACCTTATGAACTACTGTGCTGAAAGGACGGATTTTCGTTCTTGAGTCTATCTCCTTCCATGCCATCCACCCCCTTCTCCATCCCTTTCTCTGCTCTTACCTAATATAAGCATCGAAAAGAAGTGGGAGTAGATGCTGAAAAGTAGTTTTGGTCTTGAAATCGGCGATTCCACTTGCGTTGCAAATTTTTGCAGCTACTCAGAGTTAATTAAATGACATGCAAAATGTGATCCAGTTTTAGTTTTGTAAAGTTTCCGGGTAGTTCGGTAAAGTGTGTTAACGCTTCATTTTGTTGCAGCTAAGACGTTCATAGTTTACTTTACACCTATGACCTTAGTAAGCTACTTTTTTTCTTTAGACGCATAGTTCCGATAGAGTTGCAAACGTTCCATTGTCTGTTTGCTGCAAATGGCTTTGAGAGGTAACTATCGTTACGATTGTGTCACATTGCAACCATTATTGCATTATGTATCGCTCACACCCACTAACAGTTCATCGGTCACTCACAATCATGCACTTTGGTTTATGAAATACCTTCGGTGTTTCGCATGTTTGCATTCAACGAGTTCAAACAAATGTGCAAACTGTGATTTTCCGTGATCAGCAATCAGTTCACTTCCGTAAACTTTATGAGAGCAAATTTTACCTTCGCCATATTGGGTTGGAGATCGTTTGAAGAGAACAGAATGTCGTTTGCAGAGTTGTGACAGCTGTCAACAAAGTAACCAGCCCGGAACTGCATTATCCAGAAGGCGTACAAAGCGCATCGCTACGCAAATCAAGCAGTGCAAGTGCTGTCGATTTAACTGGTGGCGCACCTAACGAAGCTCACACTTCGTCGCTTCAACGGTTCACCCCGTCTTTTCATCGTGATACAAGTATATCTTTTAAACTGTCATAAATCCATCCTCAGTATCAGTACTGCTGTCACTGAGGTCATCCTAGGTGATGCATCTGAATTACCTGCAGAATTTCTTTCCTAGAGCATTTTTTGCTTCAAGGCTTTCAGCCTTAAAAACTGAATTTGTTATTTGCCATCGCTTTGAATTTTGGTGCACCTCTGAACAACCTATTTAACTTCAATGTGCTCACTTCCATTTTATAAGTACACTAGAGCTGTGCACTAATTACCCAGGCGATCAGATAGAGTTGGGAAGGTGAAATTGTTTTTCGATTGTTTTTGCTGCACGAAATGTAGACTGGCACAAAAATAAAACGATTATAGAGATGTGGCCGTAATTGCCAAAATATCTGCTGAGGAACACTTCATGGCATGTGGATGAGTACGTGCTCATGTAGTCTCAAAAAATTAAAGGGCACCCCGTGTTTGCTTGCTTGACACCATCGAATCGGTTTTATAGACGGACTAGCAATGACGACGAGCGCATCGCGAGGTTCAGCGTCTCTGTCGTCGGCCGCGGAGACTTTCCGTGCCAGCGACCAGCATCCTTCTGGTGTACAACGCGCTCTCGCCGATGTTTCCTCGACTACTAGCTCACCCGACAACACGATTGACGGACGAGCCGTAAACACGCACGTTTGTGTTTAAATGTTTAATAACTGCACGGAGTTTTCGCCTTGTAAATTTTGCAAATATTTGAAGCTTACATCTCTAGAAATATAGTTTGTAACGGGATGCAACACTTCGATCGTGCTACTTAATGAACCCTTCTAAATTCCCTTCAACATAGCATATGCAAGCTAGAGGCGCGATAGCATGAGTTAATTTTCAATTGAATTACTAATTTGACACAGTAATCCATTGTTGCACAAGTATTACACGAAAGACTTCGAGATATTTGCATAAAGATTTGGGAAGTGTTTGTTTGTACTATGTGCTGTCAACTCATCATAGTTCATATTTGTTGTTGACATGTTTTGAAAATAATTGGCAAATTTTTCAGCGGCACGGTGGTGTACTTAGCGTTTTCGGACGTGGATTCTTTGCGAAGCCGGTGATTCGAAGTGAAGAGGAAAACTATCGTTATCTAATGGCACTTGATCGTTGATCGCTTTTTTTCCTCGCTGAATAAGTGCACCTCAGCATCACTTTTACTATTGGTGGCTATCTAACCATCCGAGCGTATAAACAAAATAGCGACACAATTTGATTCTATAATCATAATTTAGCGCTGCGTATGCCACAAATTACATGATAGGGGAATAAATGGAACAGAGATATTTGTATTTCAATATTCCTCTTCTTATTACTTGCCTAAATTAGTTTTGCTCGTTGTAAAGCTTCATTTTCTTCAATTCAAAGCATCGTAATATTGCTCTAGTTTGTGAATCTTCATTGAAGGCGCTCGCATGAACGTCTCAAATACTTCCAAACCTTTCCTAAGGAATTTAGAATATTTAAGCACTCAAAAGCTTGATTGAAAAAATATTGTATATGGCATTAGTGCACTATAATAGGGAGATTTTTAGTGGTGGGAAGACGAACGCCTGCAATAAACTAAACTGCTTTTACAATAACAACATTTTCCGAAGACAAATTGTCTTTATTATGATTGCATTGTTATTATGCGCCATATTCTTGCCTCCGCTAAGATGTTACAGATCGTTCGAAATTCATCCCTACTCGCTTGTTGTGTTTCTATTCTGTGAATCAGAGTACGCATCGCGAGTATGGGATGCAGTTTAATGTTCGATCTATTGTAAATTCACTCCAAATAAGGATTTTTTTTAACGGGTATGTGTATCTGGCTGAGGCCATAAATTGGCAATTCTATTGCATCTAATTGTAACTCGATTCATAATTATCTTCTCTTCCTCGATGAAGTGCTTGATTGGAATCTAATCTGCATATATATGTGTATATGATTGTATGTACAGTGTACAGTAAACTTTTATCCTTCAATCGCCCTTATTATTTTTCGCAAGATAGCGCATTCATGCTGCACAGTCCATCACAGACTGCTGTTCAACTAAGCTGAGCGGTTTTTCGTCTCAGCGGACACTTGCGTGAGCGAAATATTTGATCTCAACAGAGACACATTGTTTCAAATTTAATGGGCTTTGATGTCAAAAAAAGAGAGAACACCATACTGTTTATGGCGTTTAAAAGCTATTTCTATACTGTGTCGCTCGACAATCAGAAAAATGCAATGAGCAAGTTTGCGGCTCTAGTAACTAACATTTCTAGATTGCTGTTTTATTTTTTAAAATACAGTAGCACTCCTCAATTTCACCGCTACTTTCTTGATTCTCATTTCGAATTTTAAATAAATTACGAAAATATGCAAAAAATGCCCCTTTAGGAAGACTACAGTAAATTAAAGTCCGATCATACAAGAATACTGTAAGTATCATTAAAACGATCGGACCAGATTAAAGAGGCTTGGATAACGGTAAACTTGGGCAGTCAATAATCTCATGGAACGAAGAGTAGCACATTTCTATCTTCTGGTTGTCGATTACAGCTCTTGTATCTATGAATATTCTATGACAGAGCTGTTTTAAGTGCAAATATTCCACGAGAGTAATTTAGAATATACGTCTGACAAAAGGTATGTTACTAATCGGTAAGGGTGCGCAAAGAAAGAAGTTACTATAATAATAAAAGAAATTTATCAGCATTGCTAGATGCAACAAATATGAAAGATGCTCAATTAAAATTTGCAAGAGACCAAGGATTGCAATAATATTGATTTGTATATCATATTGCATCTGATAACAAGCCATGAATTATACTCATAAAGATAAAACGCTATAGGTAACAAATAAAATTTGAAGTAAACATCACGATAAATTCAACATTTGCCATACGTTGTTTCGATAATATAAAAGGGGAAGACCGATGTGCATGCAATGTTGATTATTTCAGCCATAAAACTTGTGGCAGTGTAACGTGTTAGAAGGATACAAAACAATCAACATATCGCACGTACACAGATCGTTATTCTTAACTACTCGGCACGTGCACTATAGCAAACCCTCGTTTGTTTTCTCAATATGTCAACTTCAAAGAACCACCTAAAACTGAAAAACACCGTCAAGCAATCGTCGATGGCTCAAAATATTTGAACGGAAGAGGAATGAGGTAGTAAACAAGATTTCGATGTGTTGTTTTCTTATGATAGCCTGTTAATCCAAACCGATAGCAAAGGAGTTGCTGCAATATTGGCTTTTACGATGAGTGAAAAGTGCTACTATGCAAAAACACCTAGAGTTGCCCGCTAAATCTTATTGCCAAAATAGTCTTTATTCCATTTGAATCAGCTTTTCTGTGTTTTTTTTTCGTAGCATTTAGAATGATTCGAAGATTGCCATTATTTAAGCAGATTAATGCTTCCCCAAGTGAAAAAAGCATACGCCACTTGAGCATCGTAAATGGTGGCGTTTGCATTGGATTGGAATTCATTCAGTGTAATCGTCTGCAGGTGAGCATAAACTTTGTCGAATTCCCTCATAGGATACCATCCATTTCAACATTTCCCCACCGATAAAACTTAGAAAAATACTCTGGTTTGCGCAAAATGTATTTTTATGCCCATCGGTGATAATATAAATCCACCACAATCATCATTTCTATCTCCTCCCAACGGAAAGAAAGTAGCTGTTGAATTTCTGTGCTGATACAATATTCGCATCATATCTACTTGACATGACGTGTATCGGCTAGTGCTCGGAGCAGCTACGCAATGCGTCAACTGACTCTGTGGCGGATATTCCAGCCCGCTAGTGTTTTTTCAAACGCTTCACTGAGCATAAGCACTACTTGTGTTTTATCAACAGCGTTGTTTGACAAAACGGGGACCTTCTCAATTTTCAGAAACTTTCCAAAAACCTTGGAGCCTGATATTTTTTCCTAGACAATTTTTCCTAGTAGTTTCTCTTAGACAATTTCTTAATAAAAATGTAATACTAGAAAACAATTTTCTTAATATGTAAGTAGCAAGCGTGAATAGCGGACCTGAGAAGTGGTTGTCGTCCGGTGACTCAAGCAGCAACCTCATTTCAGTCGCATCTCTTCAGAATTTGTTTTGAGCATCGACTTCAAACTGCTGGGGTCGCTTTGCGCAAATGCAAGTTTAAGCTTGTCGCTTACGACAGTTAAGCACTTTATTTTCCTTCAGACAGTAAGAGAATTTCGGACAGTTTGCTGCTCAAATTTTGTCGTTAGCTTATTCAGTTCGCTCTGCTGTTCAACTTGAGAAGGGTACAATGGGCTTCTTCAAATTCACATCTACGACAATGCGATATGAGATGTCATATGTGTTTTCCTATGCGAATGTTGCGTATATATATGTGAGTATTTTGACGTTTTTTTTTGTGCACTCATGCCTGTCAGCCTAGTAAAAGATGGCACCGACAAGTTGCAAACCTAATATCCTTCAGATTATGCTTCAGTTCCTCACGGACGCTGTTTCAAATTTGCAGCACATTTTTCTCATTTGGAAGCTGTGCTCAAGATTTGATTGAGCTTACATGATACAAGATGTACATGGTGCTCTGCGCTTAGGAATATCTCCTTTTCTCAACAAGTAACGGAAAAGAAAACGAAAGGATGAGACCAGAATTGAACTCAAGAGCGCCTCAGCGCCACTTCAGAGCACCTAGAAAGCAACGATTCCTCATGAAGTATTAACAGTGACAGTGAACAAATTGTTAAGAAGCCGAATCTACGGAGTTCTCCTTTGATAATACGCAAACTGTCCTTGAAAATCAGCAAGAGAGATTGAAGGCTCACAGCAATGTTACAGTTTTGAAATGTCAAGGGTGGCTGCACACGTCCCAGAATCCTCTTACTCTTAAACAGCAGTGGGTAAGGTGAGAAGATGAAATGAGAACAAAGGGGAAGGAAAAATGAAAAATCCATATTTCAAGGGAAGTCGTACCACAGTATATTAATGCAAGCCACTCTACTTGTTGAATGGCACATAAACTTATTAACAGGTGAGCTAATATTTACCTGATTAAAAATCGAATCGGCATATAGGTGACGCCAGCGACGTGCGTAGAGCGCGAATTCTTGGTAGCTTCATTTTTGAGGAGCAAAAAGGCGAGAAAACGTCTATGTGATGAAACCAAGAAGAGAGCGACCCCATCCTTGGTTCTTGAAGTTTCTCGCCCTCCCATACACCAGGGCACACAGCATAAGTAATTCTGATAATTTTCCAAAACTTTAGTTAGTATCTGCATGTTATATTGTCACAAATTTAAACTCTTCACAAACTTTCGGGATATATACGCAAATTTACGTATATTTTTGTTCTGCCACGAACCGAACTATAAGAGATTACATTTTTGTATTTGCAAATGCACAAAGATAGGAACAATACTGGGCATGCGAAACAGAACTATACGGGGACATAACACAAAAGTACCTCTTACCGTATTGTAGCTATGCGAATGGATGAGTGCTAGGTTCATCGCTCCATATATTTCACTTGTTCTCATTTTATGCAGACAAAATATTATAGTCGATAAGTTCAAATGATACATAAACAAAATTCCCAGAATCTTCGCCAACTCTTCGCACACAAACGCAACAGAAGAAAGACAATTCAATTATCTAGTAACACACGGACACACAGACACACACACACAGACACACACCCACCCACACACACACACACACACACCCACACACACCCACACACACACACGCAGACGCACACGAGCACGCAGACGCACACGCACANGTGTGCGTGTGCGTGTGTGTGTGCGTGTGCGTGTGCGTGTGCGTGTGCATGTGCGTGTGCGTGTGCGTGTGCGTGTGCGCGTGCGTGTGCGTGTGCGTGTGCGTGTGCGTGTGCGTGTGCGTCTACGTGTGCGTCTGCATCTGCGTTTGCGATTGAAAAACGTGCAGAATGTTGAGAGAGTTAAGCACGAGGAGACGAAAGCCCGTTTGGGAAACAAACAAATAAAACAACATGAAGGATGAATGGCATAATGAAAGATGAAGCTAACTACTGCTTCACTACTTAGGTGTAATGGATTGATGACAAGATGAAGAATATCAGTGCCCCGCCCATTGTTAAGACAACAAATTACTATTACAAATCAAATGTCTTCTACTCCTTTTATGATCGCTCATCTTTTGCTTCTGTTATCAGGCTAGCTGCATTAAATATGACCTTCTTTTCGTGAACACAACGCCAAAGCCTTAATCCTCTTTCTCCAAAAAATTTCCGAGAGATTTTCTATTCAAAAGCGGCTTTCTACTTCTAGGAGTCAAATAGAGATCTATCTTTAATTGAAGAGGGATTTTTTGTTTTTGCGAAGTTATAAGAGGTCTTCTACTTGATAAGGGTTATCGACTAAAAAGAAAACGATATGTGGGCAATTCACGCTTGGAATGCAGTATAGGATGCTCATCGAAATCAAACCAAAACTACAAGTAGAGTTGCAAACCGGGTCGTTAGATAGTACATACAATGACGGCATCGTGTGACAGAGGCTCTTAGCGCTGTTAAGGAATTAAGAGGAAAAGAGCTTTTAAAGAATCGAAGGAGTTCTGCCATAACAGCAGGGAAATTAACTGAACCTGGGGTTATGATGATTCATCCTTATGGAGGACCTAATTTAATTCCTTGATTTACACCTTCCTCTATTCATCGCTAAACTGCTAATTCCATTAAAGCCTTACTTTGTCAGTATGGAGAAATATAGGTTGCACATTTCATTGCTGCAGATTTTAATTTAACATAAACCTCGTCGTGTCATCCCGTTAGGAATGACCGAGGCGCGCTAGAGTGAGTCTAACAAGCAACTCGTTAATGGAAACGATGTCTATTGCCCTAATCGAAACGTTGTTCGTCGAAGAGTGAAGAACTCAACAAAGATTCTTTAAATATAACTGTGCTCAGAATTGAAGCTGTGCGCAGTAGCAAAGATTGTGACAACTTAAAAGTTAATCTACAGAACTCGAATCGAATCCCTATCCACAAAGTTCGCTAACATTTCGGACAGAATCTCGAATACAACATTCATATCTATAACCTTTGTAATATGTTTGAAAGAAGTAGACAATAGTGAACGGGTTTCTTTTTTATTGCAGCAAATGGCACAATGCTCATATAATTAAGTGGTACCATGCCCCTCATCTATAGCAAAATTGATTTTTAATGAGAAACAGATGTAAGATAGAGAGAGAAGCAGTGACTTCATAGAATGTTGACGGAGCCACAATGTGGAGCTGTCTGCAAATGGGAAATGCAATTGAAATGTACCGATAGCATAAAAACGGTCTTAGATTCAGTCAGCTTATATAGCGACATTCAATAAGATAACAAAAAAAGCATCGTTCAATATCAAAACACCTCTCTACTTCATTATTTGAACAAATAAAAGACTCTTTATTTACAGGTATTGAATTATGGTAACTGAGTGTGAGCACCGAACGGTTGTGAAGAAGTTGTCATTGAGAGCATCCGCTTAAAATGCTCGACCTGATTGCGCAGAATTGAAAGCTCTGCCCTTAGAAGGTTATTCTCATGGAGGAGCTGATCGCATCTTCGTTGTGTTGATTCCTCTTTTTGGCGTCGCATCTCACGTGATTTCCTCGCCGATTCATTATTCTTCATTCGCCTCTCACGATAGGCCTATTTAATACTCCTCTTGGATACTTCGAAATCAAATACTTTTTTTATTTTTTAAATTTCACTCGCAGAATTTTATTTGCTCAGCAACAAAATCAATTTCTGTAGACTGGAAGACTTTTTTCCTTGGATCGGACGATATGATAGGAAAACAAATCACAACAAGTTTTCTTTCCTTGAAGTTTGCAGACTATGGCGATAAAAATAGCGGAAAATATAGGCTGTTTTGAAGAGGGCTTCAAATTTAGGCGCAGAAATTAATTTTAACCAAACAATTGAGGAGTAGAGGTTGAATTTTCAATATCCTCGAGGTTCCACCTCATCCAGAACATATGAACTGAGCGATGTTTGGATCATATGGAAGGCAGTAACTTATAATGAGAATGGGAATATTTTCGGTAAATAATGCAACGTAATGCGCAACAATTAAAATTATCTTATGTAGTGGATTTGTTTCCCTTCAAGGGAGAAGCAGTGAAGAACATCGAATAATCGAAAACTTGTTCGCAGATTTTTCAGAAATTCCCATAGAAAAACATAATTCAGTAAGCTTAGAAGTGCTTAAACAAATGAGTAAGACCCTACACTAGTTTGAATGTAATGTCGCAGGAGTTAAAGGTTCAGAAGTGCTAAAAAAAATCGTTAGAAACTTTTCGTTTATCGATCACATTCACTGAATTTTTACTAATATTCCTTAAGGAAGGATTTGGCATAAATTAAATAAAAATATTTGGACGCAATACGATGAGGAAACGCATTTCGTTTTAAAAGTTATGCATACAATAGAAGCAATGCTAAAAACTAGCAAATGCAAACAAACCTCATGAAATGAAGGAAGTAGAAAGTGTGAGTTGTTGTATTATCACCTAGTTATCTACCACAAACATCATATTTCATGTGAGTGAATATTTACTCAGCTAGCCATTTATTTCCATTTGAAGCGATTGTGGACACTATAGGAAGTTTTGTTCTAACAAAGAATCACCTCGTCTTTCATGTCGTCCGGCACAGGAGTAGCCTTCTTCTTCGATGGAGTTGACGACGGAGAAGGCGTAAATGAAAACGATGATAATTGATGAGCAAATGAAGCTAAATGGTGTTGATGAAGTTGCTGAGCCACCTGCAAGGATTCACGAATTGAATCTCATTTAATCAGCATTTATGTGCATGAACATACGAAATTTATTTGATACTTCAAGGAAACCGTCATCATAAACGCCATTAACAAACGTTGTGTAGCTGATCCAATCCGCATTCTGCTCATAATTCAGTTTCATTAATCAGTTCGTTGGTTGTTTCAGCAATTAACGAGCTCTGGAAGTTACGCTTTTTTTTCGATAATGTGCAAAGACAAGCTGAGTAGCAATTGATTCAACAAACCTACGGACAGTAAGCAACTTAGAGCAGGATCAAGAGTTCAAGTTTATTTTCTTATTGGCTGCTTCAGAGGCATCGGTCAAAAGAACGTTCTTGACAAACATAATTTTCTTAAAGATGAAGCTTTTTGCAAGCAGTAAAACGTTCATACTTTCGAATCGATGATGGCGCATTTCTCAACCCGGCAGTGGGCATGTCAATATGAGGAATCGGCTCAGCACAAAAACGTTGTGCATTCTATCGGCGACATCGCAGACAAGTCCAATTATCAAGGGAATAATTTGTTTCATGCAATAATTATGGGTAATATGACGCTTTTGGCGGTATATCACATGAACTTGCAAAATTTTGAAGAAATTTTGATAGACCCGTCATTGTGCTAGTGATTCCGCGTTTAGCTTCCTTTGCCTAGAGTAACTTCAACGCCGGCTGTGTCCTGAGCTCAAATCCTATGGCAGGTGAATTGAAGACTACGTCGAAAGATGAGGAAGGTTTTTTTTCTTGTCGTCCTTCGAAACTTAAAAACCCTATACGCTTACGTGAGAAGAGGGGAATGCAGACATCGTCAAAGCAGAAATAGAAGTTGATATTCAGTGGAATTATGGAACTTTAAGAGATAATGGAGTTTTAATGCGGTCAAAGACATGACGTCACAAAGATCACTCATTTCGCCATATCATTGTGACAATGCGTCGGTTTACGACGGGAACTTCACAGATTTCAAGATCTTCATAGTTGGTGAAATGTTTGAATTTGTAATTTTTGTTGTTGAGGATTTCTGATGTATTTGGTTCCGCCTGTTTCTGATAAAGTTTTTTTCGTTCTGAGTAATGATCAGTCGTTTCTTCTATTGCGTGCGACAAGAGATTGGGCGGTTTATTGAGACATCTCGCGCTGCAATTCTTCTCATACTTAGGCAGTTGTATTACGATCAAAATGAGCATTATGGAGTGATGAGTCGATTGCTTAGCAACAAAATCAGAGCAGCGATAAAAACAATCGCCTAATGATAGCAAAACCGAGTGAAATTTAATGAGTCAATCAATATAGGATACTGTTCTAACGTGCCATTCAAACATTTCTACAAGTTTCTGCATTATCAACTTTCATTGCACTTCCGTATCATTTAACGGACGTTTCTGTTATTGCCTTGCTATTGTTGCTAAGCAAGTAACTCGACGAATTTTCCTTCGTAACTTTTATTCAGTATTTTGTACGTCTCCATATGCATATTTAATGGCTGATGAACATTATGAGGGAATGCAGTAATAAAAATTCCCATTCCTGGAGAACTCAACATTTCATGTGAATGGGTTGGTACGATGCAAATATAATTGTTACCAACCCTATTGCTTTTTCCGCACTTCGACGTAGCATTTTCCATGTGTATTAAAAGCCCCTGAAGCCCTATTTTTCTCATCCTGTCATTGGGTCCTCCCTTGTATGCCCTTTACGCTATCTTATCCATAAAAGCTTCTCGTCATTACCTGTTAGCTGTTATAATCTAAAAAAAAATGTGACTATATATTCATACAATCCAAATCCATCAGAAAGAGTGCAGAAAATTCTCTAGAGGACAGAAGTGAGGTTTGTCGAAACAAGGTATTAAACCAAGTAAATATATTTGTTACCTGTTGGTCGTTTTTGATGGCAGGTACCTGAAAGGCGTTTCCCGCTGCCGATTGTGTCGGATAAGCAGCCGATGGATATGTTGTGCTAGGATCGAATGCTTGCCAACACATTGACATCGCCTTCAACTGGTGTTCATAACGGCTTGCGCCTGAGCCAAGAGTGTTGTGAATATCTGCAGCCATTTGGCTGTCTTTTTACTTATCGAACGCCTTCTGCACTGCAAATTCTCTTGTTGATATACACAACTACAGATTCTTCATTTTGTTTCAGATTCGCGCTGCTGTGCATTCGTTGGCCTCCAACTCTGGAGACGAAATTTTCAGCTTTGAAGGGCGGAGGAGGGGTGAGGGTTAAGGGGGGTTGGGAGGGGGGAGGGGGGAGGTGGGCGAGAATGAACATGACGACCTTGTGAGTCTATGAGCTCCCTAACGTCAGGGATCCTCGAGGTGAAAAGTTTGTCGGTATCAGCTTTGGCTCCCGAACCCTAGAGATATCTCCAAAATGGGAGGCATCGATTCAAACTTGAGCGCTCAAAAAACACCGCTCATGGCCTTTTTGCAATAGCCTGTTCACAACTTTTCCTTTCCCTTTAACTCTTTCTATTTCAAAACATCCTTAAAGCTAAACATTCGGGAATGCAGACGGATGTATCGGGACGGAAGAGTAGTGCTGATTAGGAAAACGTTTTCACACCGATGCATACAATTGCTTGGCACTCTCTTTGCGGAACAAAACCGTCATCGACAGGCTAATATGGAATAAATTGCCTGTGAGTTCATCTCAGCATAAACGTAAATCGTTGATGAATTTTACAGCGCAGAAGAAACTTCATTAGAACTAAAATTCATCAAATTCACCTAGTTTTTTAAAAATTCTGCGAAACTTCAGGCGACCCCCTTTGCTATCTTGTTCGACTAAAGCAAACGATGTTGGCCACAAATTTTGAGGCTTCCAGGATATTAGCAGCAATCAGATGGTAAAAAAAGAGCAAGGAAGAATCAAAAATGCTGCCATATGTGAAGTAATCCGACGAAGTTTACCGTGTGACTTATAAAAACATGCGAAAAGCAGGTACTACAGAAATCAGCTGTGAAGTATCATTGGCTTTTGTTGCAATTCTCCCCTTCTGAGACTATGGAATTGAGGAAACAGCGCGTAGCGTCATTCGAAAACTTGCCGTGTAAGCGCTGGGTCAAGTGTTTTGGTTTGAGTGCCCACGTTGTGTTTTTGTCGCTTAGAAGGTGAGCAATTTGAACCTTTCCACGATCTACTGAAGAGGAGATTTCAAATGAGACAAAGTAATCGAACAATCTTTGTAGTATTACTTACGAATCTACGAAAAAGGCTGTAGTTCTGAACCTTTTTTTTTGAATGGATTCTGTTTCGGAGATCGTGAGAAACCCTCTAGCTTGCTTCAGTCCCAAAAGGGGTTATCTCGTTACCTTACAATTTCACGAATCTTTTGCCTACTTCGACGATATGATGTAAAAATTTTGAAGTAAGCAATACTAGAACGTTTTCCTTGATCTTGTGGAGGTGGTTAAAACTTTTCGACACAAACTTTTGCCCTCGTGAACGAAGCACTTACATATTTTTGGATTTAGCATGACATCCGATGCGCGTTACATCAAGTTTGGTAAAATGCTTCAGCAAACTATACGACAAACGCGAAGCGCTATATATCGTGTGCTCGAGGAAGTAGAATCTCCACATTATTGGTACGCTGATGCGTTCACTTTCTAATAATGGAGTGGAAAGCATGCCAGAGGAGAAAGTAGGATATGCAGCTTATCAAGACCTGCCGGTCTTGCTAACCAGACCAACCACTCTCTCAAAGTGTTAATAAAATTACTGGCAATGACGCATTTATACTTAGGTTGAGAAGACCACTTATGCAAATGCATCGTGAAGTTTTTAATGGGGTTTTCCGCATGTGCTTTGCAATGCGCCTCATGTCTGTGCAAATTATGTGTGTGCCTGTCGCTCAGTTGGAGATGTTCAACTCAGGAACTCTTGAAGCTATATTTACAAAATATGGCAGATATAGTCCATGCTACTGGATGATCTTACCAACGTTCATGTTTATCTATCAACCAAGAAACGAGTCACAGACCGATACTGACGCTTAAGCGATGTAAGATTTGCGCACACTTTACTTCAAGCATGTTTTTCTTCGCAGTCAGTCGAAATGGACAAAATAAAACGAAACACTTGCAAAATAATTTCTACGAGCGGTCAAATTGGCTCAGATATAAACGTATTGTACCGTTTGTTGGCCATTATGAAAAAGGTTGGTCTCAGGAGAGCAATGGCAAAGGAGTATCTGTGGTATACCCCCCACTTTCATTCGAGACCACTGGTGTAGAATGAAACTTGCCAGACTGAGAAAAAGGTGTGCAAATTTTCAGGCGCACTTACTGCCTATAACTTCCCTCGAAGTGGACGAGATGCCCCTAAAGTTGGTGTTGGTCAATCAATGACGTAAACTAGATCCGCCAACTCCTGCTTCATTGGTTTTCCAGTTGAAGGTACCCGACAGATAGGTAGGGGTACATATACGTGCTTCTAGAAAGAAACAACGGCGCGCATACCTATCAGCAACATAAGCACACACATAAACACTCCGCTTGATAGCTCAAAAATGTAGTATCATTTCATCAGTACGAATACTTTTAGGTGCCTCACAACCGAATTCAGGATTACAAATTCTTCTCCCTCAGTAAAACTGCCTTCTGAATATAAACTTCACACCGTTCGGGTGACAGGTATTTAGTCCAGGGGCGCTATTCAAGGTAGTTTAAAGAATTGGTTCGTTCGAATACAGCAAATCGCGAAACATTTGTGGCGGTCCAACCAAAACAGTCAAAGCAAGACTGCTCCCTTCAAAGTGACATTTCTCCTAAAAGCTGTTGATTTTCAGCGAAAATCACTGAAATCAAAATAGTCACATGTTATTAAGTTGCATCCAACATAGTATATGTATGCACAAATCAAGTACCATGCAAGATCACTTCAAATTCAATATCAGTGACAAGCGAATAAGACGACAATGAATATATAATAAACTCTATGAGGAAACATGCATTTTGAAAGCGTCTACAGTATCACTGTTGCATTAAACAGTATACACATGAATGAGCTAGAAAAACGTGCACAAAATTGTGCTTTAACCCTCGGCCGTAAGAAACGGCCGGAGGGTGAGACTCATTAGACACGGCTCTAGGAACGATATAAGGCAGTTGGGAGGAGCCCACATCAAAGATTGACCTCTTGTCTCGCAATCACACAGCTTATATGGGTGGAGAGGCGATCGCGCTTGAACACATGCTTTGAACGTGCCGCGTAACGGTTGCGCAAGCCCTGTTTTGTGCGAAGAAAGCGATAGCTGATTACGTGCAGCAATCGGCCCAAATTGAGTGACTGTCAACGATTTCGGCTGAAAGTGAACACCAACGATGATCACTCAATTCTTCCGGTTGAATTTCTCAATGCAACTCGATACACCTCTTAGCGTTTTTCTTTAAGTGTTCTCAATAAAATGTTCTAGGCAAAAATTGTTTCAATGTGGGGGTATCGGTTATTCTCGAATCCACTAACTGTGGTTTATGCGTATCGCTTTGCAGTTATTTACTTTCTTGCATTTATGCGATATTTTGCATTTTCTATTTATGTTCTTATATTATATTGGAGATCCGTTTCGTTGTTTCATCCATTTAAATTATCTTATGCAGTTTTTTTATTTAAAGGAGAGATTTTATGCAGAATTCTTCGCTGGAATATTCGCCATAGTCGTATTGCTTTGCTCAACGGTAATCAGTAACATTCACTATTCCCCTCCCCTCCTTCCCGACAATTGAAATACATTAGCAAGAAAATGGAATTAATTTCCTAATAAAAAAAACCAAATTAATTAATGAATTGCTGGCCTTATGGACAACATGCACAGCGTGCGCCAATGAAGCGGATCACCGCGATCGCTATGGTTCTTCAGATAAAATGGAGCAGGTCAATTCCACAGCTGTTGGGTCGCTAATTGATCGTCACGAACGAGTCAGATCAGAAACGCGAAACACCTCTTTAATTAATGTTCACCGTTAAGAGGCCATTCGTGAGCTATGCACAACGTTAGCACAAATATAAATGCATTTGGCCATGATAGTGTTCTCCTCAGGTTAAGCTGTCCTCAAGAATTTTTGATGTAACTCCTCAGGTCTTTTGTACTATTCTTGCTGTTTTAATAGGTTTCCAAACATCCTATGATGTCAAACAATCATCGAATATTGTAGCGCCTGACGATGCATGCTAGGTAACCAAATCGACTCACCAATAACATCTGTCCTAACCAACGCAGCGGCTCTTCTCTACTTTTTTCACAGCCTTCATGTTGGTTACATGTCTTTCTTGTAGTATTGCCAGGGCTACAAGTCTTGCTGCTCATAAATTACGAAATAAGATAATATAAAAAAGACAAAGGCAGTAGAGATGCTGTTGATAGATGAAACGCAAGGTACAACAACGAAACTGTATTTTTGTGAAATAATCAATGATAATTAAACAAGGGACGGATGAAGTCTGAAATAAAGCATCAGCAGGAGACATAAAAAGCATCAGAACGCTGCATGTGGTGTTATAATTAGAAGGAACAAAACGGTGTTGCTATGATTATTCATAGGGAGGAATTGCCGTGTTGAAAGATTAACCGAAACTGATCATCGGCAATTCGATCATCAGGCAGCATAACTTTCGAGGGTTACAGATATTCGGGGGTACAGAGAATCTATTCAGTCACGATCGTCTTCATTCCCTAAATAATGGCGATGCAAAATAAAAGTGAATAATGCCTCAGCTTTGCAAATCAGATTGCTATTCTGAGTTCCGCGATGGAAGGAGGTTACTGAAGAATGTTGCGTTATTCCTTTACCTAGATTTCGATACCGGTTATTCCAGCGGCAAGACTTCATTTGAAACTCTAAGCTAAATAAAATCAAAATAAGATAACGAGCATATTTATCAAAATGTAAGAGCCCATTTGCGAAAATGCTATCGAAGTTACGCTAAAAATAACTGAAAGAGAAGACCAAAGAGGACTGTTTGTGGCCTTGTGTCGCGACCTCCTATTATCTGCACGAAGGTGTTGCGCAACAATTGTTTTTCGTTTTCTGTCGCAAGAACTTGTCCCCGGCAACGTTATACGATTTTCGTATAGGCTTCTTGCAGAGTTGAGAGATAACTAAGATCCAACTCGATTCCCTAATCACTATGAAAGTAATAAACGGACAAAAAGTATATAAATGCAAACCACTTTTTCGTGCTTATTAAGTTTCTTTATCATGTATTCCATCTTTTAGCAACTATAAAAAGTGACACTATTCGAAATTTTCTCCTCAAGATACTAGTAAAACTGCACGCAAGTTGCTTGAAACACCCTATGCAATATAAATTACTGCTTCGTAATACGGCCTAAAAATGTTTTCCTTGTAAGAAGCAGTTACCTCTAAAGCTTTTGGCCGAGGCTAAAGCTAAAGCCAGATTGATCGAGGCTTTTGAATCAAGGAGGAAATCGTTTGGTAAAAAGAGGTGAATTTTCTCAGAACTTATTGAGATGAAGAAACGAGGAGTTTTCCGAGGTGCATTTTGGTTTAAAATATGAGTAGTGGGATTTTTCCATCACAACTTTCTTATCTCTTCTGCTTGCAACCAACTCTCATATGCGGTTCGTTTAGTGAAAGGAGATTGGAGGAAATAATCATTGTGCCCTATCGATAGGATCTTTCGATATAATTTCTCGATGGAAGAGGCACTTGCGTCCTGGATATGAAAGAAATGGTTATGGATTAGGCGCTTAGCATTCATTTTTGAAAGGAAGGAGATACCACTGAAGTAAACACTTGACAATAGGAATCCTGTGGCCTGTTGAGGTGCTGTTTGCTAATCAATCCTTATGCCTCTTGTGGTTACTGAAAAAAATAGCCTCACAGTAGTCGATTATCTCAAACTATCTGCATATAACCTATAAACTAAAATTTTTTCTTTGAGTTTGGGCCAGAACCGAAGAATACATCGAAATGGAAGAAGTGACTGCAAAGGAATCGGCCTTGAAATATAAATGTCAAAAATTTTTCTTTTCCTTCCCGATGTGAGTGTTGCTGCTTCTATTCACTTCAGGTTGAATACACGCAGTTCGCAAATTCCTTGCATTCAAACCTGACATGAGCAGAGATGAAAATGCTCATCATATAATTTTGAAGCAAGGCTAATTCAGGATAGAAGTTTGGACACTTGAATTCTGTCGATAACCATGAAAAGGAGACTTTGACGACGGCTTGCATGATGCTAGGAACGCTTTTGGAAGGACCAGAGCTAGCTGAGATCAAAAAACTTCGCACAGTGGAGCCTGCTACCAACCGTTGATGGAAATAACATAGCAGTCAATAGCAATTTCTGGACAGTATCAATCCAAATCAAAATGAAGCATGCGACTGACAATCAAGACTGGCAATAATTGCGCAAAAATTGACTAAAGCAAAGTAAACTACATCTGGAAGAGCGAAGAATCTACATATCTCTCTTAATCGCGGTACAAGATGCTACCGAGTTCACTTCTGCTTCCACTACTTTTTCTGTTATATATATATATATATATATATATATATATAAATATATATATATATATATATATATATATATAGTTGCGCAATTGTTAGCCATCGTTAAATAAATTCGCATCGGTCATCCGGAAACAAAATTCTTATGCTGACGTCACAAATTTTAAGGAATTCAACACCTTCGATAATGCAGTCAAATTCATGGATTCAGTATTACCCGCCAAGAATAAATGAAGCCTTTTTCGTTATTGTTTTTGAATGAATAGCTGTTCGTATATATTAGCTGATTTCGATTTTGATCAATAGAGTGGATCACGAAATTTCAAGCAGCTCAGTTGTGCATATTTCGGTTATTCGGGAAGCTCGTTTCAGATCAGTTCCAGTGCATTTAATTACATTTGCATGTGAAGCGGTGTTTTTGTTCACGTAGTACCGATTTGAGTCATAAATGTCGTGCATAAACGTCCTTTCCTCACCCATTCATAGCACACATTCTCTCATTCATTCGGGTTCAACGGACAATCTCTTGCCTTGGACAAGGCGTAAATCATGAAAATAATTAAATTTATAGTCAGTGAAAATTATGTTACTTTTGCTGGGTTCAATTTTAGACAAACTAAAGGAGTGCCCATGGGAGGAATTGCCAATCCCGACATAGCTGATCTCACCTTATCCATTATGGAATATAAATATGCCAAAATTTCACGTTTTAACGCTATTTGTTGTCGGTGCGTTGACGATTCACTGATATTCAATATCGATAACTTTCAGAGTATTGCTAAATTAATTTATGGAGATTTATTGCAGATTAAGGTTACATATGCGGGTAGCACAGCTAACTTTTTGCGCTTAAACTTATATATTACATGTAACGGTGTCTTCTCAAGCGTCTATGATAATACAAATCAATTTAATTTTTCAGTAAATAAATACACTCAATTGGACAGTAATATCGCACTGTTCATACACAAAAACCTTATAATTTCCCAAGCCTATAGATTCAGTAAATTTTGCTCATTTAAGGCAGACTTTATTAACAAGCGTAAAGGACTACTAAAAAATTATAAGGACAAAGGTCTCAGTGTTTCTCTAACGAAAAAAATCTTTATATGAAGCATTAATTAGTAAACTAGAATTATTCTATAAGTTTGTATATCCTAATAGACAGCGTATTGAAAGTTTGGTTTACGAAATGTTTAACGGATTTTAGTATCTTTAGCTTATTAAAAATCACGCGTAAGGGTATTATGATCTATAGAGGTCTTGCATCTTCATAGTAAGATTGCTTTATGATATATACAAGGATTTATTGATTAACGCTTCTTAACATTACATTAGCAATGATCCAATATTGATCAACATTTATTTATTTAATTCTACTTAGTTTATTGTTATAGACGTTTATGTGTTAGTTTTGCAATTCTATTATTGTGCTTAGATTAGTACTTCTTCGCTAGAATCTTTTAGGGAGCCTTAAATGTTGCTCGTTTTGTTTTGATAAGTTTAACATCAAGCAGAAATCATATAAGTATTGCTCTACCTGCTACAGCACCGTTCAGTCTTTGCCACGAAAATTGATACTTACCCTTATCGATCGCTACTTGGCGTCACCCTCGATGTTGGTTTTTCATTCGATCGCGACATCGCCTTCAATGTCGGTTGCTCATCTTTTGCTTTATTCTTTAGGCTACTTTTTTACCACTTTTGCTTTCTAGTTTCTGTTACTTTATTATTTATCTTCATTTACATTGGTATGTCCTGGTAAATATATTTAGAAAGCAACGCATATCCAAAAATAGTATTTTTAATTTACCGTGTTTGGATAAACCTTACTTATAAATATATTTTAAACATATCTTCCTGATCGGCTAGGCATGCGAAGAATTTGCAAACATGAGACCCTGCCTCGATCAGAGTGTATGCATGGGGGGAAGGGTAGAAAAGAGAAGGAAGAGAAGGAAGTGGAGTAAAAAACTTAACCATATTTTTTGAGGGCAAGAAAGGAAGTAGGGGTTTACTTCAGCGCTTCCCTTCATGAGGTCAAAAAAGTTGGCAGTTTTCGAAATATGTGATACTTAACGTTGCTCACCCATGGCGTCCATCAAGCACATATCTTTTTTTATTTACAAATTTTAAAACAATCGAAGCAATGTGTCAATCCTGTTTTTGTTTTTCCCCATAGCTTCATCTTTTGAGGCACCGCCCATTATGCTATGCATCTTCAAACACATAAGGAAATACTGCCAAAGCTTCAACTTCAGGTGCAGCAAACTTCAGCATTAACTAATAATGACAATTCTTCACTTAAGCTGGCCGTGTATTCGCTCTCCATCAGAATTCAGCTTTAAAGGTAGCAATTAAAACGATGGCATTTTTGCGAAAGCTGCGCATATATGAATTTATCAATGATATCGCTTGTTTTCCCTTCGCGTCGCATCACTTGGCTAATGCATTTTAAGTGCCAAACCATGTTTTTGCCAACGCTTTAAAGCACCTTTTGTAAACGGCCTTCGCTGTTCGTGCTATCCGGTTGCGATACCTTGCAATTCAAATGCATCAAGATTTTCTAATATGATAATTTGGTTTGGAGGCATTGGCCAGCAGACATCCCGAGTCGAATGAATACGATAAGAGTTCTAAACTTAATATGGTACATGTTTGGATTTGAGCGCAACTTTAGAGTGCAAATAAAACGCTTGCTGAGTGGGTAATTTGTAGACACGCGAAGCATCTTAATTGATTTCATGCCGCTTTAAAGCCCGAATATGACGATATTAGTGCAGCTTCGAAATGCGAGATTATGACGCTTCTATGTGGCAGTCCTCATATCATGCCACGTGAATTACTTCATCCCTAATATGCGTTCCATTTAACTTTTTTTTAACGATAGGTGTACACTATTCAGTATGAAGTTTTAAATATTACGATCGTTTTAAACATATAGCGCAATGTAGCGTTGCTCACTCATCACTTCGATTGAAACATTGCACATAGGGCCAGTAAGTGAGGATAAGGAGTACGATGTGGCGGATGTTCATCAAGCTGCCTCTTTGGCGATTAGTTTTTAGTGGTCGAGTATTACCGCATGTTAATGCCGCAACCATAAGAAAGCAGCGGATCCCTCTTAGTCGGGCTAATTCTTGACCATCTGCTTATTAACCAAGTTCAGTTAGATGCTTAGTGTTGGATGTTACTCTCTTCTGCTAATAATATGATCTAAATTTATAATAATTCAACAGTTCGTTAAAATGTTCAACTTGATTACTGTCGGATGCTCCTCTGTGATTGCTTCCGTTAATAATGTCTAGTAACAATGCGTTTTCGAGAGGTCTTCAATAGTTTTCGCAATCGATTTTTGCTCCAGCATGACAAGACTTCCACAGTGTTAATAAATACAATTAAAACCCTCATTCAGCATTGTCGAAAAGGTAGAAACACTGCTTGAAGCTAAGCGAAAGTAATGTATCGTTTCCTTCGGAGCTTTTATACAGCTGAAACAATACAGCATGATTCCTTGAGAATACTCATTGAGTTCATGTGTAATGATTTAATCCTCTTTTAAGTGCTTCACCAGTGATTTTTTTTTTTTTTTACGTAGTGTTGACTCATGTTTGACTATAGTTGAACAGTTTTCAAAAGCACCTTAAAATTTCGATGCACCGGCCTTCCCTACTTTTCTTTGCTGTAAATTTTTGAACACATTGTCACTGATTCATTGATTGACTGAAAACAACCTATTTCTTCCTGAGTCCTTGAAATGCATTCTTTTCTCCTAAAAACATTGAAGAGGCGTTGATAAGTTCTATCTCAAGTTTTTACTTCACGATTTCTTCCGCCCGAGGAAACGCCTTTGTAGTAGTGTTTTATTACGTTAATTGAGGGTTGTCGTGGATATTATGGCCATTGAAATGAGGATATTATGGCCATTGAAATTAACTTTTCATTACACGTTTTCCTCGGAAATGACACTGCGTTTTCTTTACCACTCTTCTTTTTCTTGCCTCAAATCTGTATGAACTGTTGAAAAATTGGGGATCGTCTCTCCGCTCCGTAAAATATCATTCTCTTATCTTTATTTCTTATACAGCGACACATTGATGCTGAAAAAGGGGTCTAATTTTAGGCTAAAAAAAATGGACCAGTGAGCAAAATTTAGCACAAACACACAGGACATTCACTGATTAAATTATTGTGCATCCTTTATGCCTTCAAATGAATGATGTCATTCAGGAATTGGCGAAACTCTCTTCGCACCACAGATTTCTTTACATTTCCTCAGTCCTAATAACGACAGCCATGAAGCAATGCGACTACAAAATGCATGCAAGTAACCTAAGCAATACAGGTGGCTTAATCTCAGTTCTTTCCATAAATATGCTTCATATTTTCTTTAGCATGATATTATTCTTCACTGGAAGCTTGAGCCCCACAAAAAATGTTCAGTGGTCAGTGCTTCCAGTAACCTCTAGCTCGTTGTACTTTCCAATCCAGGACTCTCTGTCTCTTGTTACTTCCGGAGTCCGTATTGAAACACTTCAATTGGGTGCATTAATGATTAGATGGTGTATCCCGTTCATCAACAGTTTTGAGCGTAGATGGGAAAATCGGAAATGCGATGCAAAAAAAAGAAGAGGAAAACATGCAATGGCTTGGCTAGGCGAATGAACAATAAAGCTTTATTACTTCTGTAGGATCTACGAAAATTGAATTCAGTAGTGTTGCCGTATATTGAAATTTTTTTTCTTTTTCACTCTTTACTTTCCGCACGCGGTTGATTTTCAAAGTGACGCTTTCGTTCAAGGTGACAGGCTATCAGTTCAAATCCGTTCACTTCCGTTCGTCGTAACAGCTTCGTTCGTTTTTCAATAAATACGCACCTACACAAAATAACTCTCGCACATACCCACTTAAAAACTTTAAAGAATTTTTTTATTGCTAAGGAATTAGCTTTTACTAAGCATTACTTTATATGGGAACAGCAATGGACGTTATGCGGAAATTTGTGGCGCTTGCCTATTCCTTCCATTGTAGGTGATTTTCCGGCGCTGACAGTTTGTATTTTGGGGGCCAACCTTTTGAACCACTCTCCATATTCTTCGCCGATTTTCATGAGCTATAACCATAAGGAGCCAATTACGGACTCGTCCAAATATAGCTGTAAGTTTGCGCTACATTTGGTCATTTTCAAGGGCATACCGGTAGGAGACTAGAATGATAACCTCAGCAAGTTGCACAACCGAAATCCATGAACCTTTTTTTTTGAAGAAGGTGCGCATCAGTGGTGCTGTTTCTAGTGTTCTATGCACAATTAGTGGTTCGCTAGAAGCGTCTTCTCCAAAAATTCTCAGAACTCAGGTGACTAATCTCGTTGAGATGCGTCTTCTCCACTGAAACCCTTGTAGTTATCTCTTTTTCCATTTTCTCACTTCTTGTTAGCTGAATTGCCCACTAACTAATTCGTAACTGACCTTGTGGAGTATACAGGTACCTGCTTGCAACGAACGCAAAATTATGCCCGAAAATTTGTAGTCGAATACAATTTTTGCTTCGCTTATCGATATCAACTATAAAGGTGCTTCACAACATTTTAAAGATAGAGGGTTTGATTGCCACAAATTTTTGCTGTTTATTCAAATATTCTTAAAGACGTTAGCTTTGCAATGGTACATCTCACTCGTTCTCCCCTCAGTGACTTGTCTACTTTCTTAATTCTTGCTAATCACATTACGTAGTAGATGATGAACTCAGCTAGCTATGCTTGCAAACATTGTAGGCAATGCAATATTTTAGTAGCGCCGCTGTAGCGCTTGGATTTTTCTTCTTTTTTGTTGAGTACAGTTAGAGATGTCCGTGTGATTGACATCAGTGAACTCTGCAATGTTTTCATGAACCTTTTCAATCCCATCTATTCCTCTGAATCCTTGAAATTATTTCTGTAACGTTGAATGCAACCATGTATATTATATGCTACCTTCTAAATGCTTGAACTGTTGCGCACGATGCAGTAATTTCTCCCATGGTTGACACTGAAACAGCCCAAATTATGAATATTTAATCATCATTTGTTTGCATATTTTATCACCAAAACCTGCAGCATTTCTTGTCCGCAGTATGTCACTTTTTCCTTGGCCGAGTTTCATATTTTAGGTTTCATTCAGCGCATTGTTGGTCAGTAATATTTTAGAGCACATGTTGCGCCGGGCTTTGTGTTAAGCTGTCGTTGACTACGCAAAATGAGAGCATGCTGCCAGGCCTCGCCCATGCGAGGGATCTGTTTCCGCAGAATAGTAGAAAGTTAAAGCTGCCTTACTTTGAAGAAGATCGATAGCCGTGTTCCCAAATGCACATATATCTCAATGCGCATAGAATTTGCAAGTCGAGAGGTTTTATAGCGGTTTGTTAGGTTGAAGATGGATGAAAAGATATTGATGAAAAGCATATTTTTGAGGGTGGCACATTTAAGAGTATCCGACTGAGTGCCAAGAGATTATGGGGAACGAATTCTTCATTTGTAGCATCGCATATCAACGCTCATTTTTTAATTTTAGGCAGTAAGTGACGAAGAAGACGTAACCGCAAGAAGTAATAGTTCATGTTCGGTAGCTGCCTGGTTACTTACACAAGCGAACGATCGCCTGATCTGTTTGATCAACTCCCTGTTGCAACGAAATATTCCATGTTCAACAAAGGGCTCCCTGTTCTTTGCGCGCACTCGTGAGAATGCGGCCCTCTCTCAACATGATTTTGTTCACTGAAATTATGTCCAGAGCAGTCGGACTCGAACTTCTTGGCATGAATTTATTGCAAATACGTTGCTTGAAATGCTAGAAACGTCGTAAGCACAGGTTTGAAGGAAAGAAAGGAGATGGCCATTCAGTTTGCAAAAAATGCCACAGGCAATAATTTTCTTCAACTGCGATGCAATTTGCATTAGTAGGAGCGTTGAGCGATGTAACAAACAAACATTCGTTTATTCAGCAATAAAATGACGGATAAAATGGTGAAAGCGCAATGAAACAGGCTAAGGGAAAATGTGAGCAGTAAAGTACAGATGCTAGGCTCAGTCAACACAATAAACATCGATCATTATATCATCGAATCACTACAAATGAATCAGTAATTTCGAATTCAGATCTTCAAAGTGATTCCGTTTTGAAACGAAAAGTGATTCTTGTAGAATTCGTTGAATTAACCGCTATTCTATGGTAATGATTGTAGCCGCCAGTAGTCAAAAGCGTAAATGTATTTCAGCTACTCACTACTCGGACGTATCTTAAGAAAGGAAGAAATTATTTAGCGAATATGTCCTATTACATGTAAGGAATGCGCGAAAAAAACCACTTCAAGCATCATGATGCACAATGTTGGAAACCGCTACAAGGCCCAAATAAAGATTTTAAAGCCTAAAATACTAAAACCGCAATAGAACAAGTCTATCGAGATGATCTTCTTCCTTTGCACAATTTCCTTAGTGAAATATTTTTGCACTTCTTCATTTAAAGTGGCTCATTTAACGTCAGTAGAATGCCTATACATATGAAGCAAGTTGAACGAGAGCATATGTGTCAGCTTTGAGCAGTGATGGAAACACTTTCAAAGTTCCAATATTCCATGCCAGCAGAATCTCTTTGAATCTTCAACTGGTCGTAGAGATTATTTTTTAATAAATGTAAATTTGTTTGAAAGTTTTTCCGAGATCGGAACTCTTAAGTGTCTCTTGGTATTATTTGAACTTACACCATTCATCTGATAAAGCAGTTGGTTATGATGGTTACGACCATATAATGTAGAAGGGTGGTTTAACTTTGAGCTCTTAAAAGGCCATTATTTGGACAATATGAGAATTGCGTACACTATTTGAGTGAATTGTTGAAGCATCCTCAACTGAAAATAAACTGAAAACAGACTTGAGTACAATGCGCAAATGTAAAACAAGTTGAAGTCAGTTGGCTATAGCTAAAATTGCTATAAGTTAAGCGTTTTGTTGCTAATGTAATTAAAATTTCGCATGCGACATGTATGTGAATGCTCTTCCAAGAGTTGCATAAACTCTCATAGTGGCAAATGATTGCTGTGAGCGGCGCAATTTGGTGAATTTTACGAGTATGACGATGTACTTTTCCCATTTCTGTTTCTAATTATTGCTCGCTGGCAGCTTAGCCGATGTATCACAAAACTTTTAGTTTTTCAAATGACCGAATTTCTCTATTCCCACGAACGTTTTTTTTTCTTCTTTTGTGGGAGCCGCCTACCGTTCGGCAATACTGCTCACTTGTTCACTCATAATTGCATTCATCAAATATCTTATAAAAAAGAAAAAAAACATCTACTGTTGTCGTTGGTAGCAATGAAAATGTTTCCTCTTACAATAGTTTCGGAACATTCTAAAGTGAGATGCTCCTTTCTTGTTCACGCTTTCTTTGGAGTAAGCCGTAGAGCTTAAAGGCTTCAGGGAAATTCTTAAACATGAGAATAGCATCCAGCCGGGGAGTCAAATCCCAAAATTCTGTTGCGATATCGCGCAACTTTGCCATGCTGGGGCAGGTGGAAGGTGGGGGAGGGACGGGGGAGAGGGGAGAGGAGGACAAGAGGCGATTTGGCATGGGGGAAAAGTCGGAGATCGAATTTAGTTTGTGGAAGTTTTTCATCATGTACTAAATACGATTAGAGATTGCATCTCCCCCAATAATATTTTCGAGGAGGATGCTGCTCCATCATGTGCTTCTCAATTGGCCAATTAAGCCAATGCAAGCATGTATGCTTTCCATAACCATATAGATTGTCAAAGAACATCTCTGGTTCATTCCATAGCTCTTTCCGCTGCAAACGATATTTACTGCAATAGTTTTTAATGCGCTTTTCTAGTCGTCAAATTAGTTAGCCATAATTATAAGGCTAGATTTAATTTGCAAATATATTGTACAAGGTGAGGTAATGTGAAATATAGTTCGCACAAAGAAGGCTCAATTTGGCCACGTAGCCATGCTAAAAGAAAAACTTTGTGGTCGATGAATTTGAATCATCAGCCTCCTATTGTTGTCAATGTCGAGTAATTAATTGCTTTCATTCAGCTTCTGCCCCATTGTCACGATTTCTTTCGCATTGTCGCATAATTTCTTCGGAAAATTGAAAGGTTACATGAATGGTATTGAGTCCATAATCACTGTTGTGATTGCTTGACAATCATTGCTTGACAACAGGAGGACATCGGTTTATTTTGTCGTTTTAGGACTGTAGTCGAAATCCTTGAATCAAGTGGTCCCATATTATCGCCAGTTACGAATTCAACCTCCGTAGTTCTCTGAGGTTAGTATTTGCTAGTAATGACGCATAGCGAGTTCCGTGCATAATGAAATGCTGGAATGACTTCAGTTTTCGGTATTGCAAAGGTCCACCTTCTGATTCAGTTCTGGCAGATTTTCGTTTGGTTTTTTGTTCGTGATTGCTTATGTGGTGTTTTTTTTTTTTGCATGACCAAAAAAAACTTATTGAAACAGTGAAGCTTATTAAAACAACCTGTGATTATTGAAAAAAAGAAACCTAGATAAAGATAAAAACCTAAAAAAACCTGTGAAGCTTATGGAAACAGTGATTTTGCATGAACAAAAAAACCTAGATAAAGTGGGAGGATTTCATGTAAAGGTATTAAAGATATGGAAGACAACACTGTTGGACTTTATAACAATACGCGAAATGTTTTAGTGAAATATGAGATCATTCTTTGGAGTAACATCAACGTCCATAACAGACAAAGACGATATTATTGGTTTGTCATGAATAAGTAGATTGATTGTGTGGATTTCTGCCGATATAGAACAAGGTTATTTGCTTCAAAGGCAGTTTCTATATGATGGTCTAAAAACAACGGAGCGCCCTAATTTACGCTTTCCTTCGCATAAAAGATTTACGGCAAGCAGTTATCTGTCTTCATTAACACCAATGGGCGCGATGATAAGCAGTATGAAAGTGATAGGCTTGAAAAGAAGCAAGAGTAACCCACCATCTGTTTTCTGTGGACTGTTAGCATTTACAACCAAAAGCGCTCAATTTGTAAAAAGTATTCCATTTACTGTATTTTTTTCACTTGGGAGCATATTTCAGTGTAAGCCAACCAATCAAGGAAATATAGGCAAATAGACGTTTGCCAGTGACGAATAGATCATGCTAAGATAACTTCCAATCAAAATCAGAGACAGCGCTGATTGCTATAAAGTTAAGGACGTTTGAGGATTGAGGGCGTTCTGTTGCATTCCGACCAATCTTTGATATGGGTCGTTCACTCATATGCGATGGTGATATNTTTGTCGTTTTAGGACTGTAGTCGAAATCCTTGAATCAAGTGGTCCCATATTATCGCCAGTTACGAATTCAACCTCCGTAGTTCTCTGAGGTTAGTATTTGCTAGTAATGACGCATAGCGAGTTCCGTGCATAATGAAATGCTGGAATGACTTCAATTTTCGGTATTGCAAAAGTCCACCTTCTGATTCAATTCTGGCAGATTTTCGTTTGGTTTTTTGTTCGCGTTTGCTTATGTGATGTTTTCAATAAATGTTGCATCACTTTGCACGTTATCGAATGATAGGCGTTCAGTGAGTGCGTAACGACGTTTAACCTTCAGCTACGTTGCTTGCCGAAAAGCTTGACGAAAACGCGGTAATTCATGTGGGTAGCCTTCAAGGGATCAACGAAACTAGCTGCATTTTTTCAAAGGACGCGCCGTCGAAATGGATGGCATTGTGCCGTCACTTTCTAAATGAGCTTTGAGACATTCCGTGAAGGTGGAGAGAAAGTCCGTAACACTTTCCACCTTCCGGCTCACTTCTGGCAACTTTTCACTGACTTTTGTTTACAATGTCTGACTAATCCTTCCAGTGATCACCTCGACGACCTCACTGGCGTTACCGTTAGGTCAGCTGATAAGGCAAGTGATCGATCAGCCCCGTCATGTGTTGTTTAGTGTTCGTTGTTGGACTGGACATATTTCGAAGCAGTAGAGAATATGGTCGAAAGATAATGAGGAGGAATAATAAGATGAACGGTAGAAGAAAGAGCGCGATTGGTGGACGAGAGGCAGCCTTCAGGGCAATCTCGCAACATAAGCTCCTCATTATTGCTGATGGAGTAGAACTAAAACGACACGGGACGATGATAGAGTATAGAAAAGCATTAAACACGACAGCTCAGCGATGCATGAAGTGACTAAAGCTATGTGCTATTAGGTTGTTCTTTAACGACCACCTAACAGAAATCTTGCTCCTTTTCGTGAAGGGAGATAAAAGTACGCTCGACAAACATGTATCCTGACATGATTTTATTGTTCGCGAGTAAATTCTTGCGTGGAATTGCGAAGCATTCCATCTACGTTCATTATTCTCTTTCCGAAATCGTTATGCCTTGGTGCTCTGCGATGCAAGGGAAGCATCAAGCAAATGCGAGCAGGTGTGCAAACTTCAGCTAGAGTAGCAACGTAATTGGAATGAGATATGTTCAATCAAGGATGTCTTGAAACTTGTAAATATAAGTGAGCTGCTTCTGATGGCGAACGTGAGGGGGAATAGAGTATTATTTAAGTATGTAGTGCATGACTGACCGACTTAAGAAATTGGAGCAGTCGAACTAATCATAGTCAATTTTTTGCAATGAGCCGATCACTTTTTATCGCATGTGGATAAAATTCTGCGTGAATTGAGAATGCGATAAATATTCTGCAAGGAACAGCTCGTTATGCTCTTATTCACAGCAGATGTTACATTTTTTTTTTTTTGCAAAAAGGGAAGTTCCGCTCTCATTTTTTTTTATTTTTTACCACCACTTTACACAGTCCTAATCCCGTATGATATTTTCCAACCCGAGCACAGCACGACTGAGGTTCCTCGAGTGTAACAAATTTTGGCATGCTTGATCGACAGCTCATGTGCTGATGGCCTCGAAATTCTAGATGTCTTGTTGAAATGCGTTTTCTTGATGAAATTATAAGTCAGATCGAAACGCGCATCAACACAAGTTACTATCATATTCCTCGTGAACATATTTAGTATACGACTCCATTATCGATTATCTCAGAATATTTGCTAAGCGAACATTCATTTCCCATGCTGGTTTGAGTCACTCACTTTTGCTATCGTTTCACCTTTTCTTTTAATAGAGAGCAGCTTATAGTGTCCCATGTAAACCATGAACAATTAGCGAGATCAGGCTGACATACCCACAGTCTCTGGATGATGGCGTCATAATTGCTGCACTAGTTTCACAAGTGCATCTTGTTTATGTGAAAACGTTAGTAATGTTGATTTATGATTTAAGCAGTATTTTTTCAAAATCAGATTGCAATAAAAACAATTAATCTGGAACATATTATTTACTGAGATAATTTGATTCGACAAGTTAACAGTGCTGGCACATATGCGGTTGTGCTAATGGCAATGCTTGCTGTAATGAGCGGTCTCTACTGAGATGTTGTTGACTGCTGATTTTATGGCAAAGAAATGACGCAAATGACTGCATGATTGTTATGTGGTGATGGGCATGCGTACGTTATCTGAATCTAGTATACATTGATCACTATTGCAATGCCGTTAAAGCTTTAGTTGTCCTTCAAGTGCCACAGTCTTTTGCGCTCCATTCTGGTTAGCAGTTGGGACATTCACTGAGGGCAAAACAGGCCCGGTCATATTCGGATGCAAACGGCGTAGAATTTGGTGCTATCTTATCGGCCCTCGAGTCAACACGCACATTGCACGGCTAGCTGCCAGTCGGCTTGGTGAGTGAACACGACCGGAAAATCTCATTAGATATGCTTTCGGCACACAGGATGCTCACGCCTTCCCCACTCGAGCGAATGACAACCTATCTCAACATCTCGATGTCAGCAAATTAAATGACGCTTCTTGACAGATTGATTTTTGAATCAACCAGGATTTGGTTGAAAGTGTACAATTATTTGCAGAACACACGAGCATAGTGCTTTCTTCCTATTTCAGTGCATTCTTTCTGTATGTCACTTGTGAAAACGCAATGTTGAAGCACACTAGCATCATAATTCGATCTTTCACGGTGTCGTAGCATATATCTCACCGTGTTCCTTCGTGATCTGATCATGCTTCATGCTGCCTACTGTACAAATTATCATATTTTACTTCGCTGAATTTCAGATGTTCTAATCATTCGTGTCTTTAATCGTTGACCCCTCGTTTTTTTTTCTTTTGCCTCGTTCGCGCGTGCATTCCCTAGTGAAATCTGTGTGACAGCTGTTATTAGATCGACAAAGCTAAGAGTCCTTAGAAACGAACACACCACTGAACGTGTTTTTCATTCACATATTGACTGCCACTGCATTGCCATCTGCTCGTTTTTTTCATTTTTTTTTTCATAAAGTAAACTCACAGATTGTAAGTTTTCTTTAATCCAAATAATTCTCTGCTACCTGACTTTGCTACTATTATTTATGCTCTCGATCTTCCCCTTATACTGTTCTACATCATTATGAAGCGAGAAGTTAAGTCATCGCTTTGTTAAACGATAGCACTGAGTTATTAGTCGTAGCACCTGACTTTCTTGGATCGCTGTATGTGAACCATTTAAGCATTCTTGTAGCCATGAGCATCCCCTTAGTAATGCTTTTATAGATCAACATATGCGCCACGTTAGATAACCGGAACACTTCTTGTCAAATTTCCCAAAAGTTCACTGATTCATACGTAGTTCGGCCCCATGTGATACTGCCATACCGCAGCAATATTCTTGATCTTCCCGTCGTTTATACTCCAGTCATGCAATCTCATTTCTGAGATGCTACATTCATAGCACCACCACCACCTGTTGACGGGTATCTCACGAATGCACTGATTTTAAAAACGCAAAATTAGTCTCCATCAATTCAAAATTTGCACTTCGAAGCAGGGTTCAACAGGAGCTTTAAGCTTCAAATAAGGACCACCAAAATCTTTTCACAAACAGCACATTAGTGGAAATGATTAGTCATTGGTTTATGCATATGGCGAGAGTGCTATGATTCCTTCCATATTAGAGAAGTTGCACCTGTAGCTATGATGAGTTTCAGCTGTCCTCTGCCTAAACATAAAAAAAAAAAAAAAAAAAAAAAAAAAATTCACTGCATATAGAAAAAAATTCGTTCTTGGACTACGTACCATCGACGTGTATAGATGAAAGTGATCATTCTAGCCAGAATGAGGTCGCTTATTTTCTCCATAACGGCTTCTGGTGAAAAGGTAAAATGAGGTTGTTTCAAGCGGAAATCAAAATGAAAAGAATTGTTTTTGTTTTTTTTTTGCGTGTGATGCTGTCTACGGGTCCGGAACAGACGATAGCAGACTTTATTGGACGACATTAAACAGCTTGTGCTTCAATATTATTCATATATTTTTATTATTGGCCAGAACCGAGAAATAAGAACTGGAATTTCATAGATCTGTGGTATTCTGTGAAATTTTCTTCAGAGTTCGTTAATTTCCTTCTGAATGCTACAACGTGCATAAGCGCTTGAATGAACACTTTACGCGCTTTCATGAGCATTGGACTATCCATATGCTTATTGAACGTCTTGCAATGACAGGTACATATGACAACGTCATCACAGCGCAAATTTAACATAGCACTTTACGGTTCACTGGCAATGCCTTAATTAACTTACAACTGCGTGTGAGCACCATCCTTCTTTGCGCCTTTTATGCATTGCTTCTATTTCGAAAAAAAACCTTAACGTTTTCTATTTCGAATCAACTCGTTGTCTATTTTACCTTTTATGCATTATCTTTTTTAAGTCCATTTTACACATGCGCTTGCAGCTGTAAATGAGCAATGTTTGCACACGTGTGGTGCGTACCTGCCCATTTCTATTTTTCTGTAAGGTGTGTTCCAACCACATCACAGCGCCTTTCTTCCGCACGGCGATCCAAAACTGCAAATGAGCAACCAGGACGCGAAAATCTTGTTCCCATAGAAAAAAAAAGAAGAAAGTTAAGGGCATCCCACAGTTGAGAACCCATTTGAGCTTCCCGTATTCTATCACATCCTGAAAGACGAAAGATGAGAGTGTGCAGAAATGCTAATGGGGGTATTTAGTGGACGAGGTTAGCATCCAGAAGTCCGAAGACTGCAAAAGTGCATCTTGCGATAGTCTGTCTTTGAAACGAATGTTTAGTGAACTGAAGAAGAGAGAAGTGTAGTGAAGTGAGCATAGTGAAGTGAGCATAGTGAAGTGTGGTAAAGTGGACATAGTCAGCGCATAAGAAATGACAATCTTACTGCGTTCTACATAGCCAATTTGCATAATAAATGCCTATGAGCACGAAACTTGGAATGTTCTCAAGAGCACATTTATCATAAGAAACCATGACGGTCAGCCCCTGAAACGCTAGAATTGAGATGCTGCCAGCAGTAATATCCGAACAAATGCAAGGGAAACACGATAAGCGAGGAAGTGCTCTACCCCAGAAGACAGGTAGGATAAATTACGCTGAAGGACTTCTTACAATTGAGTATTTGATACATTTGATACATGAGCTTTCTTATTACGAAAAAATATGATTGGTGTATTGACCCCTTGTAGGGAGGCAACAAAAATGTTGGTATCCCCCTAAAGATTTACGAACAAACAATGAAAGTGAGCAAGGTAAGAAAAATCTTTTTGAAAACGAGGCCTGTATCACTGTTGTTTGATGTCGATTATGCTGCTGTTCGCCCTCCGCTGTCTGCCGTAGTCGCACCTGAACTGATGTGCCGCGCTTTCGATCCATCTTCGACCTGTCTCCACCGTCCGCGGGTGCTAATCAATCAAGAGCCCCGCTGGGACTGGCGATTACGTTCATTGAGCTCTCGTCTGCGACCGGCCTGGGTTGCGCGCTAATGCAGATGATGGCGCCTTCCGTGTGCCAATGACCACTTATTGCTTCTGCCAGTTACCCGTCCATATACCGTATAATGTTGAGGTGGTTCGTCTTCCAGTAACAATACCATACCCATCCCTACACGGACTTCTTGCTTGCATCTTGGCGCTGCCTTGTGAACCACACCTCAAATTTGGGTACTACGCCTTTGCTATGATATCAAGACATAAAAACGACGGTAAACACCCACGGAAAAAATGCACGAATACCAGTCACCCCAACAACGGCGCGCACACCATCACAAACAAGCCGACAAGCCGCCCAACAGTAGCATACGATAAGAACGACAAGGCACACGCGCACATACAAAGCAGCAAACACTGACGCCTAAAAAGTTGAAGAGAAGGAGAGAGCTACTTCATATGTGACACGACCCTCGCACAAAGACATCTTCAACATCAGCAATTCAAAACGATGTTACGCCATGTTATTATTATCGACAACAAAACCTACACTAGTGGTACATTATCAATCCATGGACGGCGAGGTACAATACCAGGAACGAAGTCAGATTTCAATAGTCGAAGTCACGGTTTAACTGTGGCCGAACCTTTATTGGTGCGATTATACACCTTGCTGGTTAAAACAGTTGATGTCCGTGGAAATTTACGACTGCCACTTCTTTGCGCGCCAACCGGATGAGCAATTTTGATATTTTTATGAGCTCCATTTCTAACCACCCAATCAGCAACCTCTTTGTTTCCTTTGCATTCGCACGCAGTCGCGACGATGGGAATAATCCGAGAGCGGCAGTTGTCTTAACTGATGTCGTCGGATGGAGCTGGTATGAAATCGAAATAGACAAGTATCCTATCAGAGGATGAGTTAAAAGAAAGTTGAGCATGTATTTTCTGAAAGCTTTGTCAGCAAAGCTTAAATTGAACTGCTTTGTTGCCTTTTTCATTCATATTGCACACTGGCATTTGTTAAGACAACAGCAGACTCAATAGTCTGCTGAAAGGTTAGCAGCACTTAATGAGCCGAACAAGCATTAAATGAAGGTGCGATCAATCGCTGAATATGCTTATAGTAATTATTGATCATTTCCTTATGTGAGCCCTCGATGTCGTGGTCATGTGTAGTGTTTCTTCTATAACCAACCATTAGTTGGAATATGTCATATTTTTTACATTAGCTATGGAGTCCATTTGCGGAAATCACTGAAGTAGAGGCTATCTCAGGATCTCTTATATGCACTTACCAAGACTCGTTTGAATGCGATCAGTGTCGATACAACCATATTTCTACTCGAGACCGTTAACCTTTTTATGTAGAAAAGTTTCAAAAGTTATCAAAATGGGAGCGCAACAACTCTTAAAAAATGCTCGAATGATTTCGAGAACTGCTGAAAACTTTTTTATGCAGCCTCAGACGTTTAGCATTCCAGGTGCAAAATTCCAGCACACTGATTTAATCGAACCTATTCAATGCACTCATTTTCTTGAATTGAATATGGATGAAGAAACAGCTGACGATGAATTAGTCAAAGAAATTGTGTATAACGCGGTTTCTACGAAATATTTCCTTGTGCTGCCTTTCGAATTCATAAACGCTTTAACCTATTGAACAATTTTCTTCTCAAGAGAGATTTAGGATAGCATTTGTAGGATGCAGTTAGGTTATAGAAACATCTTACCTCTACTAACAAATGTTCGCTCTGTGAAAAATTAATTCTATGGACATGACCCAGGTTTATAGGGGAAAGATGCAACGTTCAACAACTCACCATGAACTGCCATAAGGCAATCTTGATTGTGTTCATTAGCGTATCCATTCTGCGAGCGTCACAAACACTAGAGGTAAGCGGACAAACAAATGGGTCGTTCAGCTAGTACAGCTTTTACACGTTTGGACTTCCGAAAAAAGAAACGACCAAGAGCGTTCGTTTTTATATGTGTATACTCATCTTTTTTTTACTTGTTTTGAAACTTTCACTTTCCCTTTGCCGTTTAGTCGCCATTTATTCATATCAATTTAATATTTCGTTAGTTAGTTATCGGCAGTTATTTGCTGCTTCTTTCAAGATTCGCATCAAATTTGTACCACAAGAGTAAATATTCATTTGCATGTCTTCATATAGGTCCTTAATAAGGGCGAATCGTCACAATATGTGCTCTGTAATTAGTCTCAACAGTGGCATACACGCTGATTAACGCAAGGTTTTTGTTCCTGTGAACACGTCGATCATGGTGCCAAAATTCTCTTGTTCCCTCATTACGTATGCAAATTCAAATGGCGGTTTTTCGCTCTCTTATCTTACTCGTTGATTATGTCATTTCACGAAAAGACCATCGAGATGAAGTGGTATACTGTGCAAGTGAAAGCAACTCCTTTCGGTGGATTCCGGTTTATATCGGTATTGGCCATACGACTTGGAAACGGGAGAAACATTTCTGGATGTGAGTTCCAAAGCGTTCTCGACTCTTGACCAATTTATCGCGCATATTAGTAGACTTTTCGCGAATCGAAGAGAAGTTAAACACCACTGTACACGATTCATCAAGTGGCGGTATCGTAAGTTTTTAACAGATGCCTTGTCGCGCAATGTAAAACTCTTCGAGCATCTTTCGCTTTAGCATTGCATATGGATGCAAGAGAGGAGTTTATAAATTTGTGCCTGCCGTGAGTAAATTACAAATCACCAGGCGTGCGCTGAATGCAAAATGCTGCTTAAGTTGAACTCACTAGGTTTCAATGTAAACAACGTCCAAGGCTGCTCACTTACTAACGCCCTGGAATACGGCGAAAGCTATTCTTTCCTATTGAGGCGTCCCCGCCTTTTTCATGCGGTTATCTTATTTCTTGCTGAAAAAATGGTGTTGTTTTTCAACATCTATGCATTTTCGATGGGTTTTTAAAAAATTTTTTCCGATTCGTTTTCCTATCGGGAACGTTATCTGCTCAGCTGTAGGAGGTCACTTCATATCATCTTACATGCAAACGATTCCCTTCTTAAGTGAGGGAACAATTTAAGCAGATGCTTTGAATGACAATGTAAAGGCGATGCATGATGATTGCGGAGGAACCTATTGGTTTGGATCTGATTGCCTCTTAGTTCGCAAAATCATGCGAACAGGAGAACCACTTGATTTCGCATTCCGAGGACTTTTCGTTCCTAAATCTTACCCAACTTTGCAGATAATCATGGCGCAGCAATAAAACAACTAGTGTGAAGTTGTTCCCACAAGTCCACGTGTACTTGCTGTTTTACAGTCGTGCTGCAAAGGAATGAGATGACATAACAGGACTGGGGAAGAAAGGGAAATGGAGAAGTCGTTGCTGGGAAATAGAAGGGTGGGGTGAGGAAGAGGTTTAAAAAAATATGTGTCGAAATTCAACTGTAACAGATTCTGTTTTTGTAGCACACATGAGTGGGGGCTGAAAAAACAATTTCTTAGCGAAAAATTCACCACGAAAGTTTTACCAACCCGCAGGATAGAATGAGACGTGAAAGCTTTTAGAGGAGTTTTCTTGTCTGCCTCAAATCCTCTCAGGCAACAATTGATAGATGGACGTTCTATTATGAAACTCGAAACCGTTTTTCAAATCGCTCTTTTCTCCACTCACTCGAAGTCTATTTCAAAGTCATGTTCAAGCGTGAATTTTCAAGTACGGCAAGCCCATGATCTACATTACATTATATTAACTACAGTGTTATGCGATGCCAAAATGAACATGAGGTTCAAATGGCACATTTTTTATTGAGGAAAATTTTATCCATTTGTCTTCAAAATGATATAAACCACATAAAAACAGTAAAAGGAAAATAAAAACTGCAAAAGACAATAAAAATGGAGAAACAGTTTGATCATGGGGTAGAAAAACAAGGCCGAGCATTTATAAAATTACTTAAACAATGAATCCTTCAAAATATGGCTTTAAATGCTAGTTTCAACATAACACCAAGAAAAGATTCCTGTCCTTTGGTAAAACGTTTTTTATGGAGGTGGTAGAGTTTAGCTGTTCACTCATTCATATAACTCCATTTCTTATTAACACGCTTAAAAGTCGCGTCCAATCTGCTCCCTCTGAAACACGTTGTCTTGGAAGCAGAATTAAACTCTCGAATGTGAATGATCCACTAAAGTGACGCATATAACTTGCATTTTGTCTGCATGGATATGTGTAGATAAAGCACTCATGTTTATGCGGGTATATACATTTCATATGAATATACATTTACCTTTTCGTGCGTACATGTGTAATATGTGTTTGCCTAATAATGTTAAATGTTATGTATAGCTAACGTTAACATTTGCATTATTTATTTTAATGTGGACTGATTTTATAATGTTGAATTTCATACAGAAACTATATGCGGCGGTGTTTGAACGTAATCATCTGTTCGAATGAAGGCGCTCTTGATAGATGATCGCCACCGAAATGCTGCCGAGAAGTGAAACCAATCTAGGAAAAAATTATTTCAAATTTGAAGCTTATCTGTGAATGCGCTCATATTTAAAAAATTTTCAAGCGCTCTCTCAAAACTTTGATGTCGTTTGCGATAAAATGCATCATTAACGCTACTCGATTCTATCACAGACATTAAAGTACTTAAAAATTGTCTGATATAGAAAGTAAGGGAAGTGGAATCGCGAAAAGTTTACTATTTACCGATGTATGAATGCAGACCTCATTCTTTGTGTCAGCCAAAATAGAGAACTCCAGTATTTGTACTCAAGTAAGCATGATACTTGTCCATTTGAAAGCATGTATGAAAGCTGTGAGCAACAAGATCGTTAGTTTGTGTCATCCTTAAGTCGACAGCCAAATTGGAGCACTGTTCCTAGCCGTGAAACCCAGGTGAAGGAACAGTGCTGGCCAAGCCAAACTGACCTCTCCAAAGTAAAAAGCCTACAACAGCTCTTACATTGTGTTGACTAGCTCCTGAACAAATATAGCGCTCAATTATTGACCCTTCAACGCGAAAATCTTAGATTGAAGTTTCTTGGATGTACCTGGGAGCGTTTCGACATACAGTGCTCCATCCCCAATGCCTACAGCTAAGAATGAGAACAAAGCAACGAACTCCACCCTTAATGCCATATTTTGGTCACCCGGCCAACGTTAGTGTGTTTTATGTTAAAGAAGCCTAAGCAAGGCGAGCAGCAAAAGCTGCTTTTAAAATTTCGAGAGTTGGAAGGATGCTAATTCAAATTCACCATTCTCCACCCTCAAGAAGGCTTGCAATAGCGTCGTTGCATTACGGCTTCAACCTGAAGTCCATTTGAAATTGCCACAAGCTTTAGATTCTATTTTTTGATGCTTCGTTATATATTGCACCTGACGCCAGCATTACTCCACCCATATGCGTCGCTTAGTATATTTGCGGTGTGGTGAACACACTTGATCTCACCTACAGTGGTCGGATAGGAGAGCATTTCGGGTCCACACGTCGTCAATAGGAATTTGCTAAAGTATTTGGCGAATTCTTTTAATAAATTAGTTTTTCCTGATTCCTCGATGTGAATGTCGTAATTATGAAGTGACATGTGATTCGACTCATCCATTCTTTCAATGCTGAGAAACGACTGGGCACATGAGATGAACGGATTGTGAACGCGAGTCGAGCTCCTTTTTCCATGCTCGTCAAGAATGGAACAGCTACGGTCTGCGAAACAAATTATTGGCCATATTCTCGAGTTTTCTTTCTAAATGCGCAAATCTTTTAAGATCAAGGTCACGAGCGATTAACTATTATGAGGCATCCCATGACTACTTCCAGCACACTTTGAGGTCTAAATGCCCTATTGGCTTTCTTCTGTAACCGTTCAACGCGGAAGACTTCGTAATACGCTTATCGCTACGGCCGTCTGCTGCTTTTTCCTTACTTACTTCGTGGACTAAGAATCAAAATCATCCATCGAAGCCTGAGATTGTGCCCTTAATACGAGTCAGTTTTAGTCACCATTTATATTGCACAGCCAGGTAACGTTATTTTTGTCCTCGGATGAGGAGGGAGGGGGAATTGGTGAAGTGGCGAAGAGAAGGGAAAAGAAACAAGTGCCTGATTGTTTGGTTGTTTTCAAAAACTCTCGAATTGCTTGGTTGTTTCCTAATGGCTGTGGTTAACGTTATTAGCAAGCGGTCTTTCTTAGAATATGCAATTATGAAGGCATTATTTTCCACTATGGAAAGAAACGGTCGACCACTTCCTTCTCGGCCTCATTATCGCTGTAGGGAGCCCATCCTACGCCTTTTGTATAAGCATCTTTAAAAAAAAAACTTATTACTTGGACTTGAATCTTATGCGTTTATTTCTGAGAAGTATAGCGGCAAAAGACGACTGTATTTCCAAAGATGCATTCCAAAATATTCGCTTCAATCAAACCACTTCTGGCTCAATTCCAACCTCTCAAGCTTTATCCAGCTTTTATCGAAAAAAAACTGCACCTCCGAATAATAGCGTCATGGGCGAAGAGCCATTGAATGTATGACCGTCTCGGCTGTAAAATACTGTGTTTAAAGTTAGATACTGAAAGGTTACATCACCACTCACAATTTTTTTTTGTTCTTTCAATGTTTGTCCGTGAGAATACTATCCTGAACTCAGTACTAAAAAGCCTTCCTCACCCTCGGTTCCCCACTGAGGCATGTATCGGTTGCCTGTCGGTCCGTCAAAATTGTACAGATGGATTAAAGCGAAAAAAGACAACGATATTTATTCCAAATAACAACAAATTCAGCAACTCATAGCGATTTTGTAATTCATCGGGCGACTCGCCGGTGAACAAATCAGACTTCATCGGGCGACTTGAATCAGAAGCTTTCTCATTATCGTACTCGACTTCTACTCGTTAATCGCAAACACGCGTCTTCTCGATGAGAGGAGCCATCGAGCAGGGCAACCCTCGCCTTTTTCCATCTCACCGCATTCTCCCACCTCATCGAGATAGTTTGAAACGATAAAAAACGTTATCTCCTTCTTCGCTCATGACTGCCCTGGTGTATTCTGTCAAAATCAGTTGTGATTTAGAAATTTAATATAGGGAGTCACTTCTCTTAGACCAACAAGTGATCGGGGACGAACGTATTCTTTTGAGGAAGATGAAGCCTTTCTTAGATATCGGTCGTCTTAGAATTTGAGTGCGTTCACTTCGGATCGAGCGAAATAGAATGTCTAGCTCATGTGCTGGAGGGAGTATTTATGACTCGTTTAATGCAAAAATGAAATTGTCGTAACTGATGCAGCAAACGAGATTGCCATAACATTTCAGACGAAAATAAACGCTAGAAAAGGCTTTAAAAAGTTAGTGCAAATATTTGACGCCAAAGAAAAGATAGGTATAGATAAAGATTGCTGTAAAATTGATCGCATCAAAGTTTCATGAGGAAGTAAATCAGCGATTCTATTCGTGAAGTGAATGTTGGTAACGTTATTCTAGATTTTATCGTAATAAATCTATGGATTGCTAGTTAATGAAGTGAATGGTAGAGAAACATCAAACATGTCACAAGTCATCGCTGTCATAAGTAGCCTCTTATTTATTACAAGTTGTTCACCTCTCTAGAGTTTCAGGAAATTGATTGTTAATACTTACTCTTCATTAGCTGATAAATGACACCATCATTTCTTAAGACATGAATCTGTGTATAGGCATCAATGCTAAAAATCTGGAATAATATGTTCGTTCGACCGTTATTGGTTATGCTATTTGAAGAACACTGAATATGGATCAATACTTCTTTGAATAGGCTATATTGTTGTGCTTTTCATTGGGCTTGAGCTTCATTTGCTTGCAATGTGTTTCAGCAAATAGACGCATAACTGAGGGATAGTTTTTGCGTGTAGTGTGATGCAGTACAGCTTGCGCATTCATTTGTGAGATGGCTGATGGTGACATCCGCACTCCAGCTTAAATAAGCCGAATAGCATATGCATTCGACACCAAACTGGAGCGTTGTCTTATTAGCCCATGTCGCGCTGACCGAATATTAGTAGGAACATTGTGGAACGCAGCTGTGGTCATTCATTCCTCTTCACGACTATCACTGTTTTTAGACAAAAATGGGAAATTATTGCGGAAGGGTGAGGAAGGGAGGAGATAAGTAGAATGGACGTATTTATTATTTCGATAAGATTAATATGGCTAAATGAAAACGAAGACAAAAGAAAGAATGAAATGAGCGATTTCCGACTTTCGGAGAATCTATATCAAATTTCCTGGTGGCAAAATTTTTTTCGAAAGAGCTGTACACATCCATTTGTGCCCTAATCTGTTTTCGTTTGCGTATACTTATTGCATCCCTCATATATGTTGTTGTTTTGTCCTGAGTTCTGCTTGAAGTGCTGTTCATACTGAACTCGCGAGTTCTTTTTTTTTAATGCCGATCCATACTTAAAACTATTATAAGCGCAGGATGAAACGTGCGCTGAGATGAGCTAGCAAAACGAAGCAAAAATTGTGCCGATATGAAGTCAAATAAGTGCACTCGCTTTTCACAACTTCATTGCCTCCGTCTTTGAGTTGTCACCATATAGTTATTCCTTTTCACTTAAATGAATGTCAAAAAGATTAAAGTGCCGTGTGGTAATTTCTCGATTCTTGTTTTCTTGATTATATACTGCTAATTTTTTGCAGTCTGCTTTATTTTTTATCGTTTCTGCCGCACCTTACTTTACTCTTTTCATTTACCTCTTTCATTCCATAAGAGTCCTTCCTCCCATCTGATTGTCGATTACATTGGGCAAGCTTAACATGGCTCCATTGTTTTGTCAGCGAGTTGCCCTTTTTTGCCTAAATCAAACTCATAATCCAATTTACGCAATTATTCAATATTTGAGTGGCGCTTGGTATGAGGTCGAAACAAATGAAACGAATAGTTTCAGATTTGGTTTTAGTCGTATATATATGGGGGGTGCTACTCCCTCCTCAAAATTGAACAGCGAGTGTTCTGCTTTTTATAAGAAAATGTATATTAATAGTGATGGAATTATGATGACTTTACTGCTTAACCTTCCGACGGCTTGCCTCAAGGATCAGAATTTAACGAAATTGTTCAATATTTTTGCTTGTTTTAGATTTTTTGACTTTCTCTGTGAGAGATTAATGAAGCATCAAATAACGCTGCACAAACTTTTATTCATGTCTTCATTTAGAGCAGACTTCGATGATTGATTCATTGCCTGAGTTAATTGATGAATGAATGAAGAAGGAATTTCTGAAACAATGTCGCTATTGAGCTTTGACCATTTTCGGTGGCAGCTTTTAATGGATCCATCTATGTCATAATAGGTGGTCACCACTAGGGTCAATTTATTCCCTTTAGTGCGCCTTTGTGGTTAAAAAAAAAAAAAAGAAGCACTTTGCGTGTTCACGAAACTGCCTTGGCAGAAGTAATAAAAGCAGAATGATACAAATAAGCTGCATACATAAGCCTGACATGTCGCTTTCTTCCGTATGTCACAAAATAATCCATCAGGAGGGAAGAAAATTTGTTTCAAAAAGTTGACGATGAGAATTAACCTGTTGATTTTATAACGAAAAAAAGAAGAAGAATCAGCTGTTCCGAAGTGTTTAGCATTCATTGGATTGACTCATCAAGGAATATAAACCTTGTCGCTCAACACTCGATATCTTATTCTAAAAGAATCTTAGCTATTTTTCCTAACTGAAAGCAAGTGCCTACTGGAGCATAAATGCGGCCATACATTTTGAAACCCATGAAGTCTGATGGACTGCAAGCGGCAATTAGGAAAATTTGTCGAACATTTGACGGTGAGTTTTGTAGCGATATTTTGAATGCTGTTTTAATAAACTTTCTTAGGAAGCCTGCATATTTATTTTGCAAGAACTTGGAAATGTTTTATCTCTTCCAGGCCGAATAAAACGTTCCCGAAATTTCTGTACCAAATCGCTTCCTTGGATTTCCTGTCAAGCAAATTTTCAATTTTTCTAGACCGGTATATAAGTTAAAGCGTTCAGCCAGAACACTCATGTACTGCAAGCAAAAATGCAGTCAGATGTGCTCCTCAGATTGAGTGTTTCATGTGATTTGAATAGTGTGTGCTGAAGATAGCTCTCGATGAGTAAAACTGTTAGTTGTAGGCTCTCAGAAGCAGCGGCTTTTCTGCAATCTCGTATTTAACGAACTTTATTTGTCCCAACATAGTATGTCCATTCTCCAGAGAATAAGGTAGCGGTGACTAGCCGATCCATGCCCATAGCTGCCTTTCATAGGGACAGAATTACAGATAATTGTGAGGAAAACGAAATTTCCGGTGAATATGAACTTTTTACAACATCTATGGGACATATTGCTTTAAACAAAAGCGTCCTTCATTTATGTAAATTACGCCACGATAATGTGTCCATTGTTGGCGAGAATTGTTCGATGACGCTTTCGAACCATCCAGCATATCGTATTATGGGCTATCGGAGAAATTCTTTGTTGCTGGCACTTTTGGCGTTAAACATATCTTCTAATTTTTTTATTCGATGTATGCGTTTAAAATATCCCAGCATTATGGAGAAAATCGAAAATTCTAGTGCAGTAATCGTTATGAATAGCATTCCACTTCCATCGTTCAACAAGTTCATAGATAGAACTTCCCATTCCCTCAGTTTTTGTTTTTTTTCAGACGATTTTTTTCGTTTCACGTGCATCCGGGCTGTCTTAAGATCTAATTAATTACATCTGAAGTCATGCTACAGTATGGTTATAAAAACAGCAACTCCAAAGCCGATAACAGAGCCTCCTCAATCAACCTTCGCTCCCGAATACGCCCTGCTCTTTTGAGTCTCTGAAAGGATAAATAACTACTGCATCTATATATCCTCTTATCCGATAAACTTCCTTTTCCAAAACTCTTAGTAGTTACCTTTTTTTGCCTCTTAAGCAAAGATGAGATGTTTTTGTATCCTGTTAAATTTTAGCTGCTAAATGGCACTATCGTTTCACCAAAGTCCACTGCTCCATATAAGACTATAAACTGTAGCTGTTTTGATATTGATAATGTACAACAAACTAATCTGTTTTTTCACTTCTACTTTTACTTTTTAATTGATTTTACTCTGCTCACTTGTCATTGTCAGCAGTTTCTAACTCTTTATTGAAGTAATTAACGAGGTAAAATTTAACGAATGAATTTTAGGGATGCATCATTGCATCAAATTGCCGTCAATTAACAAATTTATGCAACGGCAATACATCACTGCTGAAAGCGGTTCCAATTTATTTTTTGTGGAGTTAATTTGTTGATGAGTTGTTAGATAGAGCATATTGAAATCGAATCGAATGCGAATGCAAGATGGTTAGTGAACTTCGCGAGCAGCACAAATTCAATCACAAGCGATTATATTAGATCAGAATGTGGAATTTCTCATTATTATTTTCCGTTTTATTGCTCTAATGCGATGTGGAAAATTACGCTCGTTTCTCATTAAATGGAAGGTGAGAGAGCAGATTGCAGGTTTTCTGAGCCTGTATACAACTTTTTAGTAAATCGCGTTTTGCGAGGCGGCAGTCGGATGAAGTGACGCAAGTAGGACGAAATTAAAAGTGCAAGAGAGAAGAGCGGAAAGCTAAAGAGGAATGAAATTAGTAGTGAAGAGCGAACAAGTTGTCAGCGGAATCCACATTCGAGCTGTACCTACCATGCTGCGCGAGTGTATTGCTTCCTCTATATCACGTTGAGACGGTGTGAAGAATTCTCGCGAATTGCAGATTTCCGCTTTCTTACTCGCTCAATTTTCATTACGATATGCTTAGCTCAGTTTTTGGTAACGGCTCACAAAACAGCCCAAGTATGATTTATGGGCAATCGTTGTACTATGTAACACTAAAAGAGAACACATACTGCTTTTAACATTCTCAGAGTGATATTGTTTTGCGCTCACTGAGTTCGTTGGCAGTAAGAGCTGTACCACTAACTGCTTGTCTTTGCACGGAATGCAGGCATTGAAGGTGTTTTTGTTGTATTATTAGCCATTCTTTTGGAAATTAAAAAAGCTGTCCTCGACATAAAATAAGCTTCCTTTGTGAACCTTTTGTTGTGTCGGCTTTTTCTTGTTCTATTCATCCCTCTCTCTCTTGCAATCTTTTCTGAAACACCTGCACAATAAAATGATAATGTATGAACGATCGTTTGTTATAACATACTTTTGCTTTAGTATTTGGTCACATTTTTCAAGGTTTCGAGCTTTTATAGATGCATATCTGCAACGCTGATGAAGTTCTCAACAAACACTTCGTCTGTTTGGTTGCTTTCGTAGGGATGATGTTGAGTGCTCCATTTGAATCGCCATCCCCATAATGTTGTGTCTTCTTAGCCAAACCAAACCGCTGCATTAAGCAGGGTCTCATCGTTCTTGTCTTGTAAAATCTACCAATTTTTTTCTCTATGGCGTCTGCGATTAGATAGAATTTCTGGACAGGATTATGCACTAAAAATAATAGGCAGTTTTCTCTGTGTCATCTATTCGCAGAATCTCCAGAACCGAACAAACTGTGGAATGGCAAAGTTATTTCATTAAGTGATGCAATGACCATTTCATTCTTTGCCGAATGAATCGATATTTTATTGCTGTAACAGTTTATTACCATAGTTCTACTCTAGAATCTAAACATCTCGCAAGATTACCATTTCTAGTTTCCTTTAGTCACTGATCATTGTATCCACATTTTCACACATTTTTTAAAGTATGTCACATATTGAAATAATTAATTTCCACATATTCACATATTTTTCAATTCTAGTGGATGTCCTATTGAAATAAAATAACGGACTTGACGAGGCGGTTATTCAAAGAAGTGATATGGACTAAACTTGTGACAATAAACACTATGGATTAGCATAAGTGATAGTGTATTACGTTTTAAGCATAGTTTCATTATGTTTGATGCTATGTGGCTTCGCACTTGTGTTTGTCTGGCAAGTGGTCGCAGTTTTGACTTATTCCGATGCGCTCATTAGCCACCACCGCAACGTTTCAACCATGCACATGTGTGGTGTGTACGTGTGCATGTGTGTGTTTGCGTTTTTAGGCACAGTGATCACACTTTAACTAAGCATTCTAAATATGAGCCAGTTGGTCTTCGGTCGCACTTCCTGCTTCTCGTTTTACCTCTCACATCTCGTCCTAAGCATCGTCTGGCCTCGATAGCCGAAGCCTATGTCATAGTTTCTGGATTTACGTGCTGATTAGCTTAATCGGGTGAAATTTTCTTCACCGCATGAGCTGTGGCAGTCTCTCAGCTGCCTGCTTCTTTATAGAAAGTTGCGCCTGGGTCGCTCGCAAATTTAACGCCTACTGTACGTCAGATGACTCCGACCAGCAGTGGTATAAGATTACGTGGGCCAGTGAGCTTTTTTCGCGCCATCACGACTATCAAAACGTTCACTTTAGGCTAACAAAAGTTACGAGTTGCACCTATTACGTCCCTTCATATGAGATGGGCCAATCAGCCTCTAAAGCCAGCCAGAAGTATCTGCTACAGGTTGAAGGGCTTGCGATATTTCTGCTTCAGCTGCTCGCAGATTCTAAATAAGCCAAGTGATTCGAACATTTCGCACCAGTGTAAACGTCCTATAGTGCTGAAGTGGTCGAAATGTGGTTTGGTGATGAAAATCCAGATGCATTAGTATCGATGAATTTACGTCATATTCCATCTTTCTTAGCGACTAATCATCTCTTCAAAGAGGTGGAGGTTTGCCCGTTTAATGGAAGAAAAGACTGCAGATCTCAGAGTTTGACCTATCGCATTTCTTTTCTGGCTATGAGAATTTAATCGTTGATCTGGAAGTATAATGCGGGACAATATTAGTTTATTGTGCACTAAGTTGTAACACGAATGAGTCTATCGAATGTTTCGATGTTATATTTAATTAGTGCGTCGTTGAGTTGTCTTCTATATTTTTTCGTGATCTTAATTTCTCTCTCAATCTTATGGATGAACTTGTGAGCTCGAACAATATTTTTTGTTTTTATGCGAAAAGCAGCTTGTGAACCTCAATCACGAGCCTACAAGCGTTTCTGATGCAAATGATTTCATCCTTAAAAATAATTCTACGTAATTTTTTCTTCTTTTCTAGAAGCAAGGCTTTCTACTAGTGATCTCATTTCATTTTTCTTCGCTCTTTCTTCTGCCCATTATGAAGTGGCAATGGTTTCCTAGTGAGATTTTCTATAGTGAAAACGGCAGGTGATGAATGCCATTCTTTTTTCTGTTAACTTAGATAGGTGTTCTTAGGGTATATTTGATGTCGGCAAAATCTGTGACCTTCTTCATGCTGTGCTTCTTGGTGCCATTACAGAAAACGTCCTAAAAATAATGATCCACCCACCAGGATACAACTCCCACGCTTTAAAAAAGCTCGTAGATAAATTGTACTAACTATGGTTGCGATGATTTTTTGTTGATAGACTCTTAGAACACACACAACATTGCATTAGCTATAAGAAGTTTTGTGAAAATTGCAGAAATAATTGCAAAAAACGTACGATTTGCCTTATCAGTGTAGAGTTATTTTATGATTACAGATTTCAGCGGAAATTCATCCTCAAAATTCAACGGAAATTTGAAAGTAGGATAAGCTCTAGGTTGCATTTTAGACAATACTAAGGCGATTATATGCTCTAATGCAAAGGATGTTGAAGTTTTTGTCGATTATTTCAATAATGTCTTTAAAAGTGGCAGTGGCATATTGCCAGCTTTCCCATCAAGCATAAGAGTCGTTCTTGATGACATATTGATCGATTTCGACTCTGTGCGGAAAGCTGTTCCTGCATTGAATGAGCACATTTCTATCACTCCTGGAAAAATCACCTATATTTTCTTGAAGTTTTCTATCACTTCTTGAAGGCTTTCTTGAAGACCCGCTGAGAGACTCTATATCCGAAATGCCCCACAAGTGTACTTGAAATTCTCCTTAGAGTTTCTCTCCACGAATGGTTTTCATATAAAGCTCTTTTTATTCCGCATCAATTTTGCTTTGTGCAAGGAAAATCCACAGTCCACAATTTCACAATCGATCTCGTCTTGTAGTGATTTGGCAGAAGCTATGAATATGTATCGCCGAGTTTACATCTTTATATTGATTACGCAGAGGCATTCGATACTGTTAATCGTCATGCGCTTTCACATAAACTCACATCGTTGGCAATAAAGCAGATGTATGCTACTGGATTCAGTCCTTTTCTGTTCAAATGTTTATTCCAGTTTAACATGGAAGATCGTTATAAATCACATGGGGTCGCCAGTGGCGTGTGCCTAGGGCAATATTCGCCAACGATCTCTTCAGATATGCGTCAGTGATATAAGTGGCAAAATACTGCGTGCACATTACCGCTCATTAAGTATAGGAGCCAATTATTTGTTTCTCCTCCATCTGTCGAGTCAATTACTTTTGCAACTTCGATAGACGATTTAAATGTGAAATCTTTGCATTAGAGAGTTCATTGCTGAATTGTGGCAGTTAAGGCACTCAAGGCCACTAATTGTGTTCTGAGCGCCACTCACCACAATAAACTCGAATATTACATGGAAGCTTTTAGTACTAATAAGTACTAAAAGCTTCCATGTAATATTCGAGGTATAATTACCATGTAACATTTAATTACTTTTCGCTTTTCGAATAATTGTGGTCGGCTCACTCAAACTGTGACAAAATTTTAATTGAATGAGTTCAGAAGTATTTCACTTATATTGCTTGCAGACAGTTCTTACCTGGTCTGTTATGTTCGAATTCTAGCATGCGTTTCTGTGTCTTCACTGTTAATTTACTTGATTAGCGACAGATCGTCAGCGGTTTTCACTACATTCTGTTTTGAGAAAATATCTGACGTCCGCCTCTCATGTACTCACAACCGCCAAATGGTGCTCAAGATTTTGATGTTAAATTCAGTATACCATTCTTTTTCGCTTTGTTTCATTTGTGTTTGGAACATGCTTCCACAATCTACTGTGTTTCATACGAATCGATCAATTTTTATTCGCACGCTCAAATGATCTTAACGAAATCGGTGATCTCGATATCGTTTGAACGGTTGTTTTCCGCTCTCACCTCACGATTACATCGCCTATAATTGCTTAACATGTTTAACAATACTTAACTATAAGCTTGAGAAAACATTTTTTTGGAATAGCGACCGTTTAATGATGCTGTACAAAGGCTATCCTCTCAAGAACGGTTTAATTTAAACTTCATCAATATTAAAGAAAGAATTCCCATTTACTCGTTATGACGTTGCACAAAACACCAAGGAACCGAATAACTAATGTTTTTGAAGACAAAGATTGATTGAACGGAATGCTGAAGGACCGCGCATTGCGGACCAGGCTAAACAAATGTGGGAGTCGTTTTACATTTAGCAGCATGGTCGAGACTGATCGATTCAGTCAAGATTGATTTCTGCGTAAGCGAATAAAAATTTGTTTTGACAGTCAAGAAGTAAAATTGCTTATGTATCAGCATACGAGTTAGTTGATTCTCGGAATGTATGGTGCGCGGAGAGATCCGGATGCTTATAAGTTCATAGGCAATGCTTGTTAGCCCGCCCTCTTCCGTACTGCTTTCACTCTTTCATCATAACTCATTTAGAGCGCTATTGATCCGCTTACTGCTTCATGTTGCAGTCAGTTGCATCCTTCCGCACTATATCCTTCGGTGCGTCACTCTTATATCACTCTCTTACAGCGCGCTCTTTTCAAAGTCACCAGTATGAGAAGGGTTGATAGAAGATTTCCATGCCTCGAATAGCTGCTCGAATGAGTCAAAGAAAGGAAACCAAAAAAAACGAACTAGTAGCTATTCAAGATTAGAGGTGAGCTCTTCATCAACAAACATGGACGAATTTCCACACTGAACAGTACTATTTAGTAATGTGTACGAAATCAGTGCAACCCTTAAGGTGAAAGAATGAACAACAACACTTTGCGAAGTTAAATATCATTCATGTTGTAGGTGACCATCTGTAGAAGGACGGCCTCGGTTGTTGCCTCGATCGAACGCATTTCACTTCTGCATTTTACATAAGCCTGCTCAATGGAAGAAATAAAATTTCGATTTTTCATTCTCATCTCTAGGTTTGGAAAGTGTGTGTCAGATTTATTGACCTAATTATAAAAGGTGGAAGATTCAAGCAGCTTTGCTTGGTCTGCTTGAAATAAAACGTGCCTATCGAACATGTTTGCTAGTGCGAATAATAAAGTTTGTCTCTACAGAGCCTTGAAACTTCGATAATGAGAGAATTATATCAAAAAGAATACTCGAGCGGTAGTTCGCCTGCAAAAAAACATGTCTGTCCTTCAAGCATACCGTATTTTCAGATTGTTGGTATCACGTCTACCATATGCGGATTTCAAGGAGTTGCTAGCGTCATAAGCTCTCCCAATGCCTTAGATTTACACTTCTTGCTTCGAATGCAAGTCTTTTCGCGCAGCAGTAGAATCGTTTCTCACTTTTCTTTCGGATATGAAATGCCATCGTAGTTCGATGCTGTTGAGCCTATTAGTGTGAGCAGTCTTCGTTTTTCAAGACTAATTATATACGCAGTCTGCGTTCACAGAACAGCTGGAATGATTAAACAAGCTTGCTTAGAGAACAAAAACTATTGCAAAATTAGTGAAGTCTATGTTTGTGAAGAAATCTGAGCTGCCCAGTGAAGCCTAATAAGTAAATGCCGTTGCATTCTTGCGAATCGCAACTAATGAGCAGCTAAAACAAATTCGCCGATATTTGTGAAAAAATGACGCCACATAGTAGGGCTTCGCAATCCGCATCAGGGTGTCAGGTACATCCCAAAGAGAAATGTGATTCGTTCCATCGTTAAACGAATCTCCGTCAACATTGCACTAGCTTTCCAGTAGCGCACAGAATATACTTCGCGTACAATGCCCTATGAAATCTTTACGTCATGGAAACACCTTGTTTACGCCATACTTTGTATTTTGGATGTTTGCCATTATTATTCGATTTAACAATCACTTGCCACATATTTAAACTATGGATGACATGAGAGGAGTTAGCTTCATTCATCGTGCAATCGATTTTCATATCTTTCCTTGTTCTGATAGGGAAAAAGTGGCATTTTTATAGGTGTAGCAACGTAGGATTTCACTAGATGAGCAATTGCAGTTATTGTGCGCAGTAAACATCAAGAGAGCAAAAGACCGTGGTGAATTTTTTTATGCCTTAGGTGCACCTCATAACTGAAGAAATGCAATCAAACATTCGAATACCTTACTTTCCTTTGAAAGCCACAATTGTATAAACTTTTGCATTTCTCGTGGAGCACCTTTCTTATCTGAGGAATTATAATCAATGTAATCATTTGTATGGGATAGTGTCACATGATTTCTAATGAAAGCTTTTGAAGTCATTAATTTCCATCATCCCATTATAATTGCAAGTAGTCAGGCTATTCTTTCTATCTAATAGCTGGATGTAATGTAATTTTGACTCAGCTATCCCCTCCATTTCACATGGGAATCTATCTGGTGATTATCATTTTCGGTGTCTTCTATTTTAGATGGCTATGATGGTAAACACGAATTCCCGGAATATTTTTACTAGGTGCCGATTTTTACTTAGTAGTAAAATGGATAAGATGGGAATTGTGTTCTTGCGATTCGTAATTTTTTCGTAATACTTTCTTTTTTTTATAATATTTTTTCTTAATACCGAGCATTTTTGCAGACGCATTTTCAGATTCATTAGTTCTGTTCAGCTGACCACTTCTATTTGGCAAAATGCTTCGCAGCTGTCTGAAATTTTATAATCATGATCACTGTGCCAATCGCAACTCTTATTAAGTCTGTTCCGCCCTTTTTTGATAGATCAGGAAATATACGCTGAAGATCTGAAAATTTGTTCGCAACAGTTGAGATGAGTGCAATTTTGCTCAAACGGATTCAATTTCACAAATTCTTATCACTTTATCATGTTTTAGCTGAAAAACTATAATGTGAGGAGCGCTTTCTCATGAATCGTTTTTCATCGGCCTTTTCCCTGCCATTCTTTCATTTGCTGTTGTTGAATTCAAAAAAAGCCATCTCATCAATGCTCCCAATACGCCTCTCGACCCTTTTTTTTCACACCGTTGCTCTGGGGAGATTCTTTTGTGAGATGCATAATTTGTCAATAATTAATGCTTCGAGACGGAAACCTTTGCACTTTTCATTTGGTTTGCCTCTCATTTTTCAACTACTTCACGATCCCTTCCTATCATTTGGTAAGCTACGCACACAAGAATTGGATAATGGAGCAAGATCTCACTCGATGGAATGCGCTTCACAATCCAGACTTTCAAAGAGCTAACGGACTTCGTCTTAAGGATCAAAGGCTATGAAAAAGCAAATTGTTGTTTGTCAAGTAAGGCTTCAGAAAACGAGCATTTTTCAGTGCATGTGAAGGACCCTAGTAGTGCATGCGGGGAAGCGTAATGTATTTCTTCAAAAATTTATGTTTTAGAATGTCTTTTCTAACAATCTCACATTACTTTTAGTGTGCAGGTACAATTCAGCAAGATTTCGATTTGGTGTATCTGAAGACTGTTGTCTGTTTTGAGCACCGTTTTTTGCTTATAGGTTAATCAACTACACGCAGAAATGCTTTGTCGTGCTGCTAAAATGCAACTTTTGCGCTTTCCGGCTGTTATTTCGAAGGAAAATCTAAAAGCCAGCTTTTTTCATCTTTTGTGCTGTTTCTTGAATTTGCATTTGCAAAGCTGATTATGGCAGCGTATCTATGTGGATTTGTGTGTGTGTGTATTCCTCTGCCTGTCTGTCCGATTTTTTTTTTACTCGGGAATCAGGGGAAGCTAGGACTGAAATCTGCTGAATATAGTTAGCGCCATAAAATGACTACTTTTATATTTTCTTGCTGATCTCTCAGCTTTTGAATGAGTTATCGGTAGTTCAATGTGCGAAAATTGTTTTTTCACCTGTTTCGTACTGGTCGGTTTGTCATTTCGCCTTTGATGAATCGTAAAAGCAAACAAACCTTCTGTTGATTGATCGGCCAAATCAAAATATGGAGACAATGCTTCGCATGCTTACTATTTCTTTGTAAATTATAAAATTGCTTCGGCAAGCAGCAAAATCCATAAGCTCTCATCATTGTCAACTCTTGTGGCAAATTTCTTCACTAGACGAATGGTAGAGTGTGTTAAGCATGCTGTTGTCGCGATTCGTCTCTCTGCTTTTATGTACAGTTGTGTAGTTTGTTTCTCCACCTATCAGAAAGAGCAGAGGCATGAACTTTCCTGTGGGCAATCATCGACCTTAAAGAACTCATCACATCTAAATCCACCCTTATCAACTTATTAATTCATAGGTCATATAGTTTTTATGTTCTCCATGCCTTACAATATTTCATTATTATGCCACATCCACGTTTTCTGCTCGAAAGTCGTATTGAATTTAATCACCACACAAATATTGATAATGATTGAACTTTTCCTAGCACGTTCAGCATTCGTAAATATCGTGTTAACGCAACTGTTCTCTAGATTGCATCTGCCATTCTCACAAGGAGGTGCGTTCAAATTCTTTTATGCTTATGACTGCCCAACTTTAATGCAGCGCATTAATAAAGCTTCCGATAATCTTTAGTTGATCGGCTTCCGCATATTGCTGATGGCTTCAGCAGACCGGAAATTTTTATTTATGCTTCTGTTAATGCCATAATGTTGTGATGAACTGAGACAACTTCCTTGATTAAGAAAGGAATTGAGCATAGCTTTGAGACTTTCTCTCAAAAGGATGGCTGCTGGCCTTTGGGGAAGATGAACGAAAGCGAGAGAGAGAGAGAGAGAGTACTTATTTTTTGTATTTGAGAGTACCATCCTCTTCCTTGAAGAGCAAGTGAAATCTTTTTTTGAGAGAGGGTGAGTATGGTCTTACTTTCGGAAATGTTGCTATATGTTTTATATGTCATTGTTGAGCTCAGTTTTTGATTTATTTCAACAAACACTATTTTATCAATATGCGAAGTTAGAGCACACATTCGTGGGTTGCTGTGATGAGGCTTATTAGCGCTCTTGCCACTCTAACCAGAGGATCCCTATCAACATCAAAACATGGCCAAATCAACAACAACTCGGCGACAGCCAATAGGAAATTGAAGTATTGGCAAATATTAGTTAGACTGCATATAGCGTTATATCGTTGGCGGTTTGGCTTACTTGGATGCCATAATCAGATGCGTAACGAGTGCACTCATTATGCATCAAATGCTACATGAGTTGCTCTATGAACCAATAGGAGCATTGAAGAGGAGGAAATGAGCGCAGGATGTTTCATTCCCTAGTCGATCGCTAGAGACCTGCGAAAAAATTGCTTCGTCGAACTCAAGCAGGAGAGGATGAAAAGAGTAGAAGACCACAAAAAATTTTTGAAGGATTTCTCTCTTCGGCTCGCCTTCAGCAGGTTTCAGCTTTTTCGCTTCGTCATTCAAACGCATCTTTGCATCCTTTTTGTGCGCTAATTGTTGTAGGCTTGTAAGTTTGACTTTAATTTTAAGCATTGTCATTCGCCGAGCCTCTTCATTCCAGACTTGCGGGCGCTTTTTTGTCTTAACTGTGCGATAGCATTGATGAGTTCGTTCTTTAAACCCTCATTTATTAATTAAAACATCCACCGCCGTATTTTCTTTTTTAGTGGTGGCATATTGGTTAATATTTTCACTTGAAAGGCCATTTTGAATTTGCAGGACTTAACCGATTTATGCTTCGATATCATTTGTTCAATTTTTTTTTTTCTGTCGGAGGAGAGATTGTGTTGCTGTCATTTTAGATTTATGATCGTTTCCATATGTTGGCTAGCGCAGTAGCGCAGAGTGATTGTGGGCACCTTCTTAGCACTTCCCTGGTTTTAATCGGCTTTTTCTTAATGCATACATGTGCGAGTTTAGCGTCTCGATAAGCACACCCACAACGTTTCTTTGAGAGCGCTTTTCTGTTTGATTGGGATTAATGTTCCATCGAAATGTTCTCGACTAATTCACGTTTTTCGCGCGTCCAAAACACCCGTTTGCTAACTGTTGCATTAAGCGTTCACCTGAAAATACCGACGAATGAAGAAATTAGAATGAATGCTGAGAATTATCGAGGCAAATTTATATTAACCATTTGTTTGGCTTTCATTTTCCCTCTTGTCAGGTGAAATGACTAAAATGATGGTAGTATATCGCATAGGAAAATATTGACATTCCTATCATCATGCATTATTGTGCAATGCAGTTTTTTCTCCGCATCCCACATCCTCCAAAAATGTTTCGCTTTTTGCTTCATATACTAACTGTTTTTGAGAATTTATTGGCAGTAATCAGTGCTTCAACTTGCTGTTTTTCGACGCTTTCAATAGGCATTTGAAGGGGCCATCGCCACTAATCTCTTTCTATAATACGATCTTTTGTGCACATTTGGATGATTGTACTATCGATTACCTGATCGAGACAAATATACACACATAGCTCTATAAAAAAATCCATATAAATGTTGAACTGAAATTATGGAATAGCTCGGTTTAGAGTAAAATAGATTATCAAGCAGAAAGTCAAGTAAAGAATAAAACAACGACCTCATATTTCGAAAACAAAGTAACGTAGGTTGGTTGACGGTATATCAAAAATGGAATAATATATAGCAGTTCTAAGTGTGCCATGAAAATATAATCTAGAAAATTCTAGTGTAAAAATATCACTGTTCCCAATATAATGGCCATTTCCAACCAAAAACGTTCACTGTGCATCAGAACTCGTGCTTACTGATCGATGTGATTGTTCCAATCAAATCACTGTTCCAACCAAAAGCTCTTGCACACGTTACAATACTTCAGCAGCTATAGAATATTTTTCTAATTTGTCTTCATTCCTTGCCAGTCTTGTTTTAACCCCTATATGTCTACAGTAGTACTCGTGATCGGTCAATTATGTTTGCAAAATAATCCACGGCCTTCTCAATTTGAACTGTCGAAACTGCCATTTCGAATTTCTGCTGTGTAGACCATATCGTACAAAGTGACATCATGAGCGATAGATTTGCGTATGAACAACTTCTTGTTTTCGAAGCATTTCCTCATCGCATGGTTGCAACTTTTATGGCCTCAGATGGCTGTGCATTGTTTTGTTCCATAATGCAAACAAAGGAAGTGAATCGAAAATCTAGACAACCCCCATTCTATAATGCATTCGCATCTGAAAAAAAGTCGACTGCGGTCCTGGGACATTTGAAAATTATTGACAGTCTTCTAAAATTTGCATGATGTGTTAGCATTATAGGACGAAGGGGCTGTGCAGCGTGGACTGAACGCGGGAGAAAAAGTTCGGATGTGTTTTGCAATTCTTAATGCGGAATTTTGCTCGCAGAAATTAATCGTTAGAGTCATTTCCTGTTTTCTGCTAAGTTATTAAATTCACCTTTCATCTAACGACTTTTTCGAAGTAAATTTTGATGTGCGCTATGGAATAACTTACCTGGTTGAGCGTTATTGGTTTGATGAAAGTGATGACCAGTATCACTTAGATGGTGTTTTGTTCTCCTACAAAGATGAGCGTGCTAATAGCTTTGTCGTGTACTCATGCATACCTTAATATAACCTCAATGCTGCTGGCCATTTCGATAGAGGATCCGATGAAAACAATGACTCTTCTTTTCCGATATCTGTTTAATGCTGAATGAACTCACAGCCTTTTTGCAATAACTACGTCAGAGCATGCCGTTTTATGCGCCATTTTTTTTTATGCATTGACCGAATTGTTTTGCTGCACTTCTTTTGGTCGAAGATGCTATCTTGTAATCATTAACGTTCATCGTTTTCCTCTCATTATTAATCTAGGAATTCGCTATATTCGTAGCCTTTCGCAGTAGTTGATATTGAGTGCTTTTCTGAGTGTCAACTGATGACGATATGTATTCGATAATACTAAATTTTACGGCATTCACAATGACACTTGGAGAATATAGGTAGAATATGAATATGTTCAGCACAAGCGCTAAAAAAAATTTGCAAGTTTTTAGCACTCAAATGTAGTAGACTTCAAATCGCATATGAAATGTTTAAAATTATGTGTTAGAGAAGATAAGAAATTATTGAAAAATCACATAAATTTCTGTGTGATAATGTATTCCATTCTACATCACCCTCTTCTACATTCCCAGGTTATTGTTTTGATAAATGCCATGAGGGTCTCTATGTGCTAATGGGGATTGTGCAGCCACTTTTCTAAGCGAAAGAGGACAGGGGTAGGAACTCATATATGGCCTGAAAATTTGCATGCACTTTGTAATAGATCGTCCAGCGGAAAATGATTTTCTCGCAGAAAATTCGAAACAGCAGTCTGATGAGTTGAAGTTTTGATTGCTCAACCCTATTGCCCTGTTGAAGTTTTTGTCACCTATTGACGGTTCATGATGCTAGTTGGTCTAGTCACAAGAATTGCAGGGATGCATCTCATGCCTCATTCATTCAGAACTGCGATGAGAATGTGCAATTGCCATCAACAGAACTAATTTTTTTTGTTGAGGAATTCCTTTTCGATCAATCATCCACGCGATTGAAATGCAAGATTACTGGGATCGCCATAAAATTAGAGCCATACAAAAAGTCATCACCCATGAAATTTCTTTCATTATCTCGATACGAGTATAAAAAACATGAACTGCTGCATGCCGATTGGATGCACTGATTTGAAACGCATGAATTTTAATGATTTCGATGCGTCGCTATCACTTCTATCCCGAAAAATGGAAGCTGCATAACTTCAAAAAGAGCGATGAGCAGAAATGTACGATCGGTTGCTCGGTGCTTTAATTTTTGTTGGCAGCGCGCAGAAGATGATGACCGAAAGCTCAACTTTTACTGTTCAGTCTATCCCACACTGTATTGTAACGGCTGAACACTACTACTTAAATCCCTGTGATGGTTTCATTATTATAGGAAGCTTATTTCTTCTGGTTTGTGGCGAACTTGGTACCAGTAGCGTTTACCCGTAGTGAATTTCAATAGTAAAGAGATTCATAATCGCCAGCTAACGTTTAAATAAGTCAATTGCGAATGTGCCATTTGATCAGGTTGGTTCTTCTGTCGTCTTAGTCAGCTGTCAAGTCAATGGTGATCAGGCGGTTTAAAAGAAAACACTGTTGTTGTGAATTGAAATTCACCACTGAAACCTTCATCAGACAATGTTCAAAATATTGCTTACTTTAGTGAACGTCTTGTTGCATAATGCAGTGAGGAAAATCTAGACATGCGTATCATTTTCAGTGGAGAGTGCGAAATGTGGCGCGATGCACGGAGTCGTTGAGTCGAATCCAGAACTCTTTCAAACGCTCAAGGGCGCGGCGCTTACACTGCTCGTACTATGGACCATTGCAGCCAATTCACTCGTTTTTATCGTTCTATACAAGAATCCTCGTCTCCAGACAGTCCCAAATTTATTAGTACGTCACTTAACGCTTTCTTCCAATCATTTTATGGTGTTATCTTCGGTTGATTTGATTCCCTATGATTCCAGTTCCTCAAGAAGCCTCAGTATCACTTAAACTTTCAGGCGCTTTCTTTGTAGATATATGAAATGCCGAGGGACTGGAGCACCATTCGTAAACATTTTAGGAGTGACGAGTGACCCTAAGTGAGTGTCATAGCTCCTGCTGTACGAACCCGTGGTGCTCAACAAAAGCACGCTTGTATAAGGCGTGAACATTTCACAGAGTATTGCGACTTGTTGCTGAGGATGAGGCTGGGACTAAAACGCTTATTAATCTCAGGTGGGAAATTTGGCGTTCAGCGATTTGTGCCTCGGGCTGATCGTGCTTCCCCTTTCTTCGGTTTACGCAATTGCCGGTGAATGGCTGTTCACATCAACTCTCTGCGTCGTTTTCGTCTCTGGTGAGAGGATATTTCACATAAATTTCTTATATTTGCCACGTTGTGAAATGAAAGTTCTTTCTTCTTTGCCGCTTAGATCTAGCAAAACTCTTTGCGACTACCGCTTTTTTGCTCCTGGATATAGAAAAATTGTTTCCATAAAAACCTTCGTTTCTTTAGGTGTGCACAAGAGACTCTAGAGCGCTAATTTTTGAGCGCACGTGAGTAGTGATTGCAGAAATATGCTTTGGATATCTGTCTTTTTTTCTGAGATTTTTTCTGAGATCAATTTTGAATTGTTGGGCTAACCGAGATCTCGGAAATTCCATTTCAGTCCTCTTTGCGGCCTTATTTACGCGTCGTGTGAAACCAGAACTGAAGCCTGTAGTTCCCACAGCATGCCTGACCTCACTCATTTAATTCGATGAGAGGAGACTCCAGGAATCAGCGACATAATGTAACTTACCAACTGAATGAACCAAAATCGATATGTGGTGTCTTGTCTATAATAGTTCATGAAACATTTACAGCACTATATTTATGTTTTCCTCCACACTTCCAATTTCCGCTATGAACCAGTAAACTATTTGTGTTTAGCAGATATTTTGTGCTCGACAGCATCGATATGGAACTTGTCAATAGTTGGGTTGGATCGATATTGGGCGATCACTTCTCCGGTGGCGTACATGTCGAAGAGAAATAAGCGCACCGCTGGACTTATGATTCTTTCGGTGTGGATTTCTTCAGCATTAATCAGCCTTGCTCCTTTGCTTGGTTGGAAGCAGGTGATTTTATTTCTTATGTCACTAATGATCAAAATGGCCTCCTTTGTTTTGTGAACTCACGAATGTCCCTGTGACTGATATACGTTTCAGCGAACGTGCATTTTTCAGGCAGCATTTGATGTGTGATTTGCATGCAACTTTTGAGCATTCGAAAACTGCATCTATGTTGCGCGTATGCTTCCTTTGAATGTAGAGGAAAACGAACTGCACTGTGTATGTGTGGTCAGGAGTCCCAGCAGACATTGATATTCCGTATGATAGAGTGATCCAGGATTTATAAGCCTTATACATATTGATAAAAGTTCACGGTGACTAGCAAGACGCGCTGAATTTACTGAAAAATTTGCACTTTAAGGTATTTCTTCCACATTCATGCCACTTTCTCATTTAAAATTTTTTGCTGTAGTTAATAATTTCGCTTCGTAGATAACGTATTTTTCTGCAAATGAAACATTTATTTCCATGCACATTCTAGTTTATTCACATGGAGAAATGTGTCTCTCATAAGATCAAAACTCGTCCACAAAACTGCATCTCCTCTGATATTTTTTGAATGTCTGTTTGTTCCCTCGTCGCACAAAACTTCCTGGAAATTGTGAAATTCAAGATTGTCTCTTCATTCTTAGTAAGCAGCGGGAAGGAGAAGGGAGAGAGACGAAGAGGGAATGGAGAATATTAAAGTATGATTTGCAGATTGCGGAGCGCGGCAATATGGTGCAAATTAATGGAACATGGCAGTGTGTATTTCTCGATCTTCCTTCCTACACAATCTATAGCGCGACAGGATCATTTTTTATCCCGACGATAGTCATGTTCTTCGTTTATTTTAAAATCTATCAGGCATTCGCAAAGCACCGAGCGAGGCAGATTTATCGACAAAAGGTAGTGGTTGCATTTCTTCATCACTCTTTACTCAACGCCGAGCCAAACCTGACTGTGAAGAAACAGACAGACGTATCGCATTGCAACTGTGCATGATAAAAGCTAATATGCGTCATGTGTGGTCTCACTCACGTATAATTCGCGCCTCTTATAAAACAAAACGACGAACATTTCGCGCTTCAAATAAAATTCGCCATAAATCCTGCATAAGATGATGCGTTTTTAAGCGATAATAATTTCCTTCTGTCGAATCAAATAAATCTCCAGCTAAAACAAGAATCTTCAACATAACGATTTTGCTAATGTCTTTGAAGAAAAGCCAAAATTGTCATGCATGAGAAACAATTTGTGCAAACAGAAATGCGTTTTAAATCAAATTTTTTCTGCTTAGAAACCGCTTTATGCTGTTGGCTTTTTGTCCCATTAGGTGATTCCATATGTTCTCTTCGCGTTCAGTCGCACCCTTGCATGCCCGCCGTAGTTTTGTTGATTTGCAGACACAAAGGACGTGAAACGGTAAAGAGGGGAGTGCCAGCAACGTGGTATGAAATTGTCTTATGTGAAAAACAGGGATGATTTTCAGTTCGGCAGTTATATCGTCTTTTTGCTTTAATATGGCTGCTTGGTGTCTTAAAAAAATAGCACGACTGATGCCAGGTGCCGTTCAGTTTTTCGCATCTACTGCAAGAAAAAATTTAGTTGAAATGTGAGAGTTTCATCTAAAGAAGGATCTGTTCACTACACATTTCTGTTTACACGTGCTTCTAGTGGTAATGTTCTACTAAAAAGTGATGCAGTTGTTGTGTCTTCGTACGTTACAACAATTATTTTATAATAGCCACTTAAAAATTCTTTACCTCGAATGATTCTTTCAGCTGTTATTATAAAAAAAATAACTTTTATTTATCAATACTTCCCACTGCACAATTTTCCCACCTATCTCTCTTTTTGGGTCATCAAGATACTTAGAGAATTTTTTGTCCACTGTTTGAGACACCACAATATTGTCCCATTCATATCTTGAAAAACTAACAACTATGGGTTTTATTCTATTTTATGCATTATTCTTATATGTAATAGAACACAGCGTTCAGTCCGGTCAAAAGCTGTGCGTCTTCAGCTGGGGTTGTAGCATGCTTAAGTTTGGGTCCTGTCCAGAAAGAGGATCCAAATTTAATCAGGAGAATGAATTCGGAGAGAGATTAGTTCGAATTTGTGTCTCGACAGAAAAAAATGCACTTCAGTTGGTTCTTGTTTTCGCTGCAAAATTGGAGGACGAATTGAGTTTGAAAGGAACCACTGCGGGGAGATATCTCTGGAATGCAATCGCATTTTTGAATCGCTATCTTGCCGGAACCGGAGCTCAAATTCGCCATCTTTGTGCATCGCAAATGTACCAAACTTCTGTCACTTTTCTCAGTTTATTTGCCAAAGGAATTTTCATAAAAAACAAGGTTTTTTTATGAACGTTTTGATCTAATCAGCAGTTTAACGCAGGATTTCTCCCGGAACCGCCCACGTGAATTCTTCAATTCGTTTTTTTGCTGACTTATTGGAAAGAAATCCAAAAGATTGCGTTGGGTTTTGTTTCGAGAGGCTCTTTTCTTTGTTTTAATTGAATAGACATTGGAAATAAGCGCAGTTTTTGCCCGTAGTATTTTCATTTGAGAAATTAATTGCTTTTTATCACAGTGAATCATTCACTTTTTCCCCACTACAACTCTGATTATATCAGAGGCTTTGAGCTGGGGCAGTGTGTGCTGCGTTAGGATATAGGCGCACAAAAGGGAAGTGTTACGCAAAGAGCATGCATGCATAAGTGCGGCACAATCTCCGACAACCTCCCTGCCCTTAAAATCCTGCAAATGAATAATCTTTTCCTTGAAAAACTTGGATAAACATTATCACACTCGCTTAAATGCCTTCGCCGTCATTCTATAGAGCGGCTATCAACGTCGTAGGGTAATATGTAGTGAAGCACTACAGTATATACGTCATTAATCACTACGTTCTATTGCAGTCATTTTGTATTGTCTTATTATTTCCTTAGTTCACAACAAGCACTATTTGAAAAATTCCAGAAATAATCCCTTTCCGCCCTCTAAGAAACCTCTCTGAAACTCTCACTACTATGTAACTCGAGGTGTTTAATTTCACTATATATGATATACTCACGCTGAACAAAACTTCGCCTTTATGTGTTCATTATTCAACTCAATATGCGTTTAAATTGTCGCTTATTCGTTCTGTGAATTTAAATGCACTAAATGGTATAACTTTAGGGGGGCCGACGTAGCGAAAATTTGGCTGTTCTTGATTCAGTTTTTTTCGCTTAGTGGTTCGAGTTTTTCGCTTATTTGTATCTACAGACTGAAAACCTTCAGAGAAAGACCGTTTATTTCAACCGTTTTCTTTCCTTCACTTCATTCCTTCGTAGCAGTAAGTGAAAGACAAAGGCAAAAAGTGTGAAAATGCGCTTACTTAGTTTCCTTTAAAATGTTCTTATCTGCGTACACACTCACGTCTAAATAAATGATTGCGTTTCAACAATTACGTAACTATAGAACTCAAGAACAGCTGTCTATTCAAGTTTGCTGAAATGAGCTGAATCAAATTTGCATACTTTGATTAAATTGAAATCGAGTTTACCGTAAGAATCACATTACAAACGATGCAATATTTCACGACCTATACAATCTTATTCTAGAAGAGAATTTCATCTTTGATTACGTCATTTAATGATAACTCCAGAAAATGGGAGTACTCGGGAGCATATGTGATGAAAGAGGATGAAATGAAGGATAGGTCGTCACTAATACAGCTTAAAATTAGCGCTACATTGTGAACGATAGTTCTATGGCGCGGTCAAGTGTAATTTTCAACGCTTATCGCGCTCAATATTTGCAAAAATTATGCATTAATATATCAAACTGTTTTTTTTTTAGCTGGCAGTTTCATCGCAAGTAAGCTAATCGAGTTTTCTTCTTTTCTTCACAGCACTCAGACGAAGTATCATCACAAAAGCGCAACTGTACACAGCGCTCGTCAAATATGCACTAGGCATTAATATGCATGCGCAATTCTTACCCCAACTGCTTTGAATTGTCGCCTTTTTATCCTCATTCGCGTGTTTTCAGTTTTGTCTGATCCGCTTCGTAGTTGATAAATTTACGACAGTACGCAGTTACTGACGTTAAACCCTCGCATGAAGTGTACCATTGAAGCGTCATACAGCACTGAGGCGCTAACGGTATAGCTTTCACTATGCATGTCATCTTTTAGATAGTACGTGATCACTACACCTTCTTCGCGAATAATTTCGTTTGAAAAGAGCTTTTTTCTTTCATGTTGCGTCCCAATTCATATTATTTGACAGGTCTCCATCTATTTGTGCTTTGCATTAGAATTTGACACATCGAACAAACTGATCGGAATTTCTCAACTCTTCACTATGAACTGTATCGTAACAAGCTTGTTGATTGGAATAAAGAAATGAAAATGCGTTCAAAGTGCTAAATTGAAATAAGTATGGCATATGATGAAACTTGCCGTTTAATGCATTGATGTACTGCTCTTTTTTTGAAATACTGAAAAAATTTTTCCACATCGTTGGCACATTCTGCGAAACATCGTATCCACTTTCGTGACGGATGTGATTTTTTCTATACGAGATCCAAACATAGTGCCCTAAATGGTTAAGTGGCACGAAACTTTTGCATACTGGATGAAAAATGGGCTTTTGTTGAGTCAAGTATCCTGTTGATAAGTACTACTCGTTTATCCTTGGGTGTACATAAGAGAAAGAGCATACTGCATGATCCTCCAAAGTATTTTCGCTGCTATGGAGTGCTTGAGCACTTTATAAATAAATATAAATAAAATGCAAATACAAATACGTAAATAAATATACAAATATATGAATACACAGGTATGTAAATATATAAATATATAAATGTACAAATATACAAATATGTTCATGTAAATATAGCATAAGTATAAATATATCGTATATATATATATATATATATATATATA